>PVHP010040063.1:0-10398 GCA_004024765.1 Zapus hudsonius | reverse complement strand
AGCCTCTGGAGGCCCTCTACCACAAGGTATTGTAACAAACACGGTTTAAGCATCAAGTGCTTGCTGGTGCCAACCGTTGCTTTCTTGTTCCCTAGTATGAATTCAGTGTCATCTTTGATACAAGCCACCTGTCCGGGGAAGAGGACGTTCTCAGCTTCCTTGTCACTGCTCAGAGGTAAGCTGGTCTTAAACAGTACTTTTCAAAGATTTAAGAATTCATGGGACCAGGAAGGAGCATTCCTTAGCCATGCTTTGATGGCTCCCAGGATGTTGAAGAGAAAGGAATGGTTACTCTGTGATAAAGCCCCAGCCCACAGGATAGGATCCGTTCTCCTGTGGGGAGTGGTATTTATCTAGTTCTGCTTACAGTGTAATAGTCACTTCTTTATTGTCGTGACCGAATACTTGACAAGAAGCAACTCAAGAAAGGAGAGGTTTGCATTGGCTCACAGTTTGAGGGCACACAGTCCATCATGGCGGCAGGTTGGTTCTGGGACAGGAGGAGTGGGAGGCAGCTGCTTGCTCATATCTAAGGTTGCCCAGCTTCCGCAGCAACCTGCTGGATCACACTGCTTTCACCTCTGACCTCTACACATCTGGGCTGCCATGGGAAAGTGCCACCCACATTGAAGGCTGGTCTTCCCACCTTTAGTTTCCCTGGAAATGCCCTCATAGATGTGCCCAGAGGTGTGTCCCCTGAGTCATTCTAAATCTAATCAAGTGGACAGTCAAATCCAGCCAAGTTGGCAAGACTAATTATCACACCTAGGCATGCATGACTTGTGATGGAGCTGGAAGGGCTGAGAAGCCCCTAGTCAGAGGGAATCATTCTACAACTGGGGGAAGATAGGCTTGTAAGGGGGAGGTTCTAGTCGAAGATCATACTGATGGTTGATGTCCATTTAGCCCGTTTCCTAAACTGGACAGAAGCTGTCTGTGGGTTATCTGGCTGACTCAGCTACTTCTCAGGGAGTTTCTTCTGTGTTGATGGAGGCTGCCTGCAGCCTGACGGTATGGCCAAGCCAGCTGCAGAAGCCCCCCCAAGCAGTGTGCCTTGAGTGTAGGATTGATCCCGAAGCTGAGTGGACAGATAAGGAAAGGGATAGTAGGGTGGTCACATCCCCCCAGGAGCCAGGATAGCTGTGAGTGCCTGAGCTGACCTTTGGGGGTTGACAAGATGTCTCATGGAAGCAAATTCAGAGAGTGACTGATTACTAAGTCAGATAAAGGGAGAGCTGTTTAAGGGGCCAAACAGGGAGAGACAAGCTTTGTTGGGGTATGGACACCACATACAGTTTTTAGTTGGAAATTATTTTAAATGGCATTTATGTCATTTAACAGAAATGTTGAAGGCTGATACAAGAAGTTCCTATTTACTGTACCAGATTCACCCAATATATTAACATTTTACCTTGTTGGTTTTACCTTTCTTTCCATATATAACTTTTTTCCTGATCATCTGAAAACAAGTTGCACTGAGCCATAAATACTAAAAAATGCATTCTCCACAGTATAGTTGGTTAAATTTGGGAATTTTAGCATTAATGCAGTGTTATTATCTAATCTGCAGTTGGCATTCCAGCTCTTCCAATCACCCCAGTATGTCTTGTTAGCTACTTTTGACTGGCTCACAAGCCCTGGTTATTTTCCAGTCCCTTTACTTTGAAGATCACATAATCCGTGTTCACAGAAGACATCACTGTGATCCAATGGGAACACCTGCAAGGCACAGAGAGAGCAAATTCCATCCTCATTGCTAGAATCCCGAGGAGTTTGTGGGTTGGGAGGGTTCATTTCCAGATGAGGCACAAGGCACAGCAGGGAGAGGTCCATGGTGCAAGCACCCTGCTGTGTCTCATGGGTGGTGATTATGGGGGTGAGTGGCTCATATCCCCTCCCTGAGGGAGACTGGGGAACGCACAGGACTATGGAATACAAAGCTGAGAGACCTGATTTGGGGCACACGCAGGCTCAGAAAGCTGACTACATTCTGACAACAGAGAACCTCTGAAAGTTTTGAAAGAGTAGCTCAAGGAAAGAGCTTGACCTTGGAGCAAGAGATTATGAGTGGAATGCCAGGAGACAGATGCCCATCGGGCTCTCCACATCGTCATCCTGCTGCTGGGCCCCAAGGTTGGGCAGCATTGCCTGTGTGCTGTCTGTCCTTCTGCACCTGGGGGCAGCCAGTGTTCCTGGGAAGGAACAGGATGTGGAAAGGATTTCCTTGTCAAAAAGAGGAAACTATCCACCACCCAGCCTCGCTCCCAGAGAGGTCAGAGAGGGCAAGGGACAGAAGCGTAACAGGTCCATGAAAATGACATGGCCATTGGCCAGTGGTGCATTGGTCTTGGATACACATTGGAGTCACTTGGAGAGTTTTCAAAAATACTGATGCTTGAGGCTGGGGAGATGGCTCAGTTGGTAAATCACTTGCCACATAAACATGAAGACCTGAGTTCAGATCCCCAGTAGCCACCTAAATGCCAGGCAGGCATGGGAGGTCACCTATAATCCCAGTGCTCAGGAGACAGAGTCAGGATTCCCAGGGAAATCTGGATAGTCTAGTCAGTGAGCTCTGGAGTCAAGTGAGAGATCTTGTCCCAATGAATAAGAAGGAAGAGAGATCAAGGAAGAAACCCAACATCAACTCCAGGCCTCCACATACACACACACAATGCTGATTCCTGATCCAGCCCCACCCCCACCCTTGAGATTCAGATCTGATTGGTTTGTGGTGAGAGTTGGGCATTAAAACTATTGGAAAGGCTCAGTGACCCTAAGGGAGCCAAGTCAATGGTCCCTTACTCTGCTGGATGCATTATCACTCAACATACACCTATTTTGTATCTACTATTGACTATTTCAGTACCAAGTCTGGGGCACATAAGAAAATACCAATGCCTGCTAAACTCAAGGAATCCCTTTAATTCCATTATATTGTTACGGAGCATGGGGGCGAGGGGGAAGGCATAGTATTTGCAGCATATATGTAAGAACTTCCGATTACTTCCTCAATCACACCTGTCAAGACCATGGTATCTTTTAACACTGGAATATTCCATGCACTGATTTCTTTGGGGGGGGGTTGGTGACAAGTGGTCTCACTGCCCCAGAGTGCCCTCACAACATTTACTGGACTCTGCTACTGCAGGCAGATCGTTAAAGTTCCTTATCTTGAGAGAGGCACCATTGAAATATCAGCCATTCCTTTCTTCCATCACCTTTGATGGCCTCTTGTAGCTTTTTGGAGGGCATCAAGCTGAGACTGAACAGTGTCTCGTGATCTCTCATGTCTGCAGCCAGCAGCCTGGCTTTGCAGCCGATTGGAAACTGTCCCACCGCACGGGGCTGGCAGGATGACGGGGAACCTTTGATGTCTGCTCCCTTTATCTCAGCTTTTCAGTTTGGCTCCTTCTGGAGCGGTTACCTGATGACAAATGAGACTGTTTGGCCTGAGCTGCCAACAGCCACAGGTGACTATACAAATGACAGGACCTGGGACAGCTCTTCCATCAGGAGCTGATTACGGAAGTCTGGAAAGATGCTGGGTGGAGGAGGGTATTGGGGCCAACATGATGTCATCACATCAAGAGGGAAGTCACCTCTGAGCCACCCATGCCTGTGACTCCAGGGCTTTGATGGCCCTCTGGGAAAAGCAAGGCGAGGATTCCGGTGAGGTGGGCACCTGTCTGGCTACCCCATGAAAAGAATGATGTCATCCTGTGTACGGAAGACAGATGTGGAACCAGGGGCAGCGACAGTGGCCTTGCTGGATTAGAGTCCTGAAGTACCATTGTCTCAGGACAATAGGGGAGAGGAGAGGGGATGTGAAGTGAAGGCTATTTCAGTACCGTTCTCATTCATCACTTGTCGGTGGGAGAGGAAGACAGTGGGGCAGAGAGAGGGTATAGAACAGACTGGAGCCTAGCAGGTGCTCAGGAACCTTGCTTTGGGGACCGGGTAGGATGAGCCACACCCAAGCCTCAGCAGATCTGGAGGTTCTTAGGTTCTACCTCTGGTGGGTGAACTTGGCTTTGGACCTGGCTTGGACCCAGCGCCATGCCTCTTCTGGGGGCATCGGTTCTAGGGGATAAACATCACACTTCAGATTGAAGCTTAATGAATTAATAAGGGAAACTGTCTCTCCCCCCCCACCCTCCTCTCCTCTCCACTGCTTCCCAATCTGCAAGCCAGAAAATGAGCCACAGTGGGTAAGACCCTGGTTTGGAGCTCCACTTAGCTTCCTGGAAACTCAGTTCCCTGTGGCTCACTATAGGGCTGTAGCTTATCTGAGCTTCTCCTTCATGTCCAGAGTGGTACTTCCCCCCCCCTCTCCATATATATATTCTTCCCTGAGAAATACTGCAGCCAGAGACTATAACAGGCAGAGCCAGGTGATATGTCATGGCAGGGTTGGCCAAACCCCTCTCCTTGTCTTCGCTGTCTGGAATAATGGGCAAGTCCTCCAGGTGACAAGTAGCTGAGGACCAGAAACCCCCTTCCTGGCCACAGTGTCCTAACCTCACAGGTCCACCAGTCATGGAAGAACTATTTCCAGAGACAATACACCAGCAGGAGCTCTGCCCATAACTCTCATAGTACACTCACTGCATAGCACCCCACACCAACTCTGCCACCCTCCGGAGGCTTGCTCTGGCCAAAGCCCACTCACCATGTGACAGGGAAGTGCTGGAGAATTCATATCCTCTCCTGCTTCCATAGCGGCAGCTCTTGAGAGTCAGGAATAAAGACCCAGCTTCGTGCCCACAGTTGAGATGGCACCAGCTCTAGGTCTCCCAGAGTCCCCAGCTGCCTCTGGCAGGTGCCTCCTGAACAACAGACCTCTAGCAGCTTCTCTCCCTTTCAGGGCTCCTCCACTCCCAGCTAGTGTTTCCTGGGGTCACCTCCCAGGTCCACTACTTGCCCTCACACAACCTCCTTTTCATTTGTGTGTGTGTGTGTGTGTGTGTGTGTGTGTGTGTGTGTGTGTGTGTGTGCTGGTTGATATCTGGTGTTTTCCTTGATCACTCTTCAACTTACTTTTTAAATTTTTTTATTTTTTTGCAAGGGGAGAGGGAGAGAGAGAAGCCGGGCTTCTTGCTGTGGCAAGTGAACTCCAGATGCATGCAACGCTTTGTGCATCTGGCCCTACATGGATACTGGGGAATTGAACCCAGGTCATCAGGCTTTGCAAGCAAGCTCCTTTAACCACTGAGCCATCTCCTCAGCCCTCTCACTGAATGGAGCTCACCAACTGGGCTATAGACTGACTAACCAGGAAGTACTGGGGTTCCTCCTGCCTCTGCCTCCCTGTTGGAATTGATCAGAACAGAGGCTCTGAGACAAAATTCCCCTCTGGGGTATGGAGTTTATTTAGTAGTGACTCAGAGCAGGGAGGTTCAGTGGGGATGGGGCAGGAGGGATTATTCTGGGAGAGCCCAGAGAGCCTGAAGGGAGGGATAGCAGATGACAGGAGCCCAGAAGCCTGCTGTGGGTATTAGCCAAACCTGGGGTGGGTTTTGGGTTTCTAGGCCCAACAGCAACAGTAAGAGCAGCTGTTGCACAGGGCATCCAGGACCAGTTCCATCCAGGTGTATTGTGGTGACAGGTAGGAAGGGGGATCTGGAACCAAGAGAGGTGCAGGGCATGCGTGAGGGAGGAGAGAGAAAGAGGGGGCGTTTGCACGACCTGGAAAACATCAGAGCCAGAAAAGGAGAGAGCACATCTGGGGGCGCTTTGATATCCATCCCTTTGGGGGTGGGGGAAACTTCCTTTGGAGAGGAGCGCCTTGGGTGGTGTGCAGAGATGTGGGTTGGAGAAATGGCAGGAGGCAGTCCCAGAGGCCCAGGCCTAGCATGACCCAGTGAAAGGGAAGAGAGAGGGAGACGAGAAGAAGCTTTGAGAACTTAACGCTATCCAGTGCTGGGGTTCCAGGTGCACCCCTCCAGATCCTTCTCCACCATGTTACATAGGTGCTGGGCATTGACCTCGGGTCCTTATGCTTTCATGGTGAGTGATTTAATCGGCCTCTATCCTCACATCTTTAAGTGAATGCATCTAAGTAGATGTGCTTTCTGTGTACAGGGGACTCTGTCACAATCAGGATGGGAATCAATAAGTGGAAACTTCAGGATGGAGCGACTGGGGTCTGGTGGGGGACAGGTGGGTCTGCCGCTGGATGGCTGGTGTCAGTTAATGTGTCTTCATTCTCTTCTCCACACAGTGGGAACGTGGAGCGCTCCGAAGCCCTGCACGACAACACGCTCATGCTGACGGTGCCACTGATGCACGAAGTGGACACGTCCGTCACTGGGTGAGTCAGCAGACGTGGTGGCACTCTCCAGGGGAAGGCTGGGATTTCCCTGGTCTGTGTCTGTAGCCCACCAGGGACCAAGGCCCTGCCACCTCCCTCCCCCCAGCCGGTCTGCAGTGAGTCACACCCTTGCTCCCATCTTCCCCCTTCACTGGTCCTAGCTACCTGTAGCTACCTGGTTGGTGGCATGAGAAATGTGACAGTTCCTTTGTTGAGGGTTGAGAGATGACGGTTCCTCTGGATGAACTTAGAACTTCCACTTCCTGAAGAATTCCCCAAACTACCAAGCCAGTAGCTTTCACGTTCTTATCTACAATTACAAAAGAACTGAAAGACATAGGGCTGAAGGTTTTAATGATGAAAGTTTTTAGAGACAATACAAGCAAAGCAGGAAAACGGAGCCCCTTCCAAGCTAGGAGAGTTTCCAGAAGGAAAATTAATGTAACAACTTCGATCAGGTCTTTTTTAATATATAAATTAGGCATCCAATGGTGATGATCCTCATTGCCAAGTTCAAATGTATGTGAAGGACCTTGTTTGGTGAGTGGGCTTAGGAGGAGAGCACAAAGTCAGGAAGGGTCACCAATAGGAGTATGGGAAGAGGTGGCACACACCTTTACTCCCAACACCTGAGAGGCTGAGGTAGGAGGATCATCATGACTTCAAGGCCAGTCTGGGACTACAGAGGGAGTTCCAGATAAACCTGGGCTAGAGTGAGACCCTACCTCAAAACAAAAGAGAGAGAGGATTAGGAAGCTGCCTCTTACTGCCATCTTAAATGTCCCCAGGTCAGGTCAGCATTCTTACTGTTTTCGGTTTGTGTCGCTAGCTAACTACCTTGCAAAAGAAAGCTACCCTGCTCCTAACCTCTCTCACCTTTAATTAAACCCCTTAATTACTTTGAACAGTGTGTACACCTTATTGCATCTATTCCCACCCAACCCTCCCCATCTACTCCGGAATGCCATATTGTGGCAGGCTCCATGGTTCTTGAATTAAAATATCCTCCCAAGACATCTGGGCCAGAGGTAACAGCCAGATGTGTTCTGGGTGCTGCTCACGGAGCATGCCCTCCTGTTAGCTTCACAGTCCACTGTGGTTCTGTTATCTCCTTCTGCAAAGCCAGAAACGGCTCAGCCTCATGTCTGTTGGAGGTCTGGGATGGGCAGACAGCCATCACAGCAGCCAAGTGAAGTCCACAGCCCTCGGTACTGGTGGTGGTGTTGGAAAGCAAGGTTTTGGGGCTGCAGGGACCCAAAACCACCCGAGTCGGTTTTCAGTCAAAGCTCAAAGCCTAGAAAATGGCGAGAACCGAGTGCCTGTTTCTAGTTTCATCAAACAGCGTATATACCTCTTTGATAGTTGGGGGGAAATGGTTGTACAATTGCTTTACATCAAATGAGGAACCCTTGACCCAAAGACAAGCTGAACTTTCTAGAAGTTCACAGTTTCTTGTTGTTCAGTTTTCATATGCTTCTGGCTCTGAGGGAACTGTTGATCTGTGGTGGGGGAGCTGCCCTATGAGGCAATAGCTGGAAGCCAGTGAGAATTCTCCAGTACCATTCTGAAACCCCAGGCACTGGTGAAATATATTTGCAAAATAGTATATAGTTGCCTCTGCTCACAGCTCTATCTTTAACCACATGGTTTATTTATTTGTCCTGTCCAAGGGATAGTGAAAATACCAAGAACCAAACCCTATCCTTGGGGATAAAGAGAAAAACCTCCCCCGCACACTTGATCATGCTGTCAGGTCTTAGGAGACCTCTCTGTGAGGTGTTAACAGCCCCTGATGAAACCATCAGTTACACACATGAGCCAACCTTTGCTCTTTCCAGGAATGCAAAACAGGGTGAGTTTGAATGAACCCATTCTTGCCATTGAGCAATGCTGGGAACTCACTGTGTTAAAAAAAATAAAATGCTTAAATTGAAAATAGATGGGTGGGTGTCCATTTGGTCCCAAAAAGTCTTCCACAGCCGTGTTGAGGTGTGTGAGCAGCTTAGAGAGGGAAGAGAGGTGTGAGTCTGAGGTTGGGGAGAGGGGAGGTTCAGGTTGGTTCACCCAGTGTTCACAGTACTGATGCCATCTGAGCTTAATTTCTTAGTCAACTGACTTTGGTGACCATGGTCTGAAATCTTCAGAGAAAAATGTCATCATTGAATTTATTTGGCTCTTAATTATCTACTCTCTTTTATAAAAATGTTATTTATTTATTTGTTTATTTATTTAGTCATTTATTTATGAGAGATAGTGAGAGAGGCAGGAACAGACAGACAGAAAGACAGACAGGCAGGCAGGCAGAGAGTGAGTATGGGTAAGCCAAGCCCCCTGCCTCTGAAATGAACTCCAGACACATGTGCTACTTTGTGCATCTGGCTTTACTTGGGGAATTGAACCCAGGATGTCAGGTTTTGTAAGCAAGCTCCTTTAACCACCAAGCCATCTCTCCAGCACTTAATGACCTAATTTCTAATACTCATGGGAGTCCTACCATTTTAAATAAATTTTTTACATGATACGGTTTAGGATACCAAAGCTATAACTCATTTACATTTATTTCTTTCAGAGCTTATTATTAGCTTCCTCTGCAAAAAAATCCCTTTCACATAGCAAAACAAAATAATAATGTATAATTTATAATCCATTTGTTTAAAACATTGCTATAACTTTGACTTTAATAACTTCATTTTAGAAATAGAATCTGATGTAAACCATTTACATGGCTCATTAATGTGATGTCAAACTAGAAGATGAGCTAGAAACATCTGCTTGCAAAGCATAGGCAAGCTAGCTGGGCATGGTGGCACACGCCTTTAATCCCAGCACTCAGCAGGCAGAGGAAGGAGGATCACCATGAGTTCAAGGTCAACTTGAGACTCCATAGTTGAATACTGAATTCCAGGTCAGAATTGCTGGGCTGCAGTGAGAACCTACCTTGAAAACACACACACACACACACACACACACACACACACACGAGTACAGGCAGACTGTCCATTTATAGGTGAGGAGCCATGGGGTTACACAGAGGCAGGCAGGTGTGTGGTCTCTCAGGATAGCAGTGACCTCCGACTGGATGACAGCTTTCATGCTTTCCTCTTTCAGAATTGTGTCTCCAGCCTCCTTCGTGTATGGTGACTCTGTGGACACAGCCAACTTCGTTCAGCTGGATGACCTGGAATGTCATTTCCAACCTCTCAACATCACCCTTCAGGTATTCCTACTGCTCCCACTGTGAGAGGACAGAAGCCCCGGGAATGTGTCTCCTGATGAAAGGGCTAGATGATTTGATTTGATTTTTTGCAGAAGACCTTTTTGGTCTGGTTTTCAGGCATGTGTCTGTGTTCCCTATGACCACACACTTGCAGACCGGCTGCACTTGGGAGGACAGCCACACCACGGTGAACATTACCTTTCTCGGGAAAGTTTCTCTCTTCCATGATCCTAAGGAGAGCCCCAGAGGACTTACAGCATCCCATTCCTCCTGGGTTTCCATGACAACTGGCCAGAGCCACTCCTTCGCCAGGGGACCAGGGAACCCTTGCACCATGAGGGGAAGCACATTGCTCCCCCATGGCTGGTTCATCTGAACTCCCCATCTCCACTGGTCCACTCTGCAAGGACTGTGGACTTTGGGAGCAACACTGTTCCTTCTCAATTTTATTTATTTATATATGTATTTATTTATTTCTAAGGAGAGAGAGAGAAACAGAGAGAGAGAAAGAAAGAGAGAGAGAGAGAAAATGAGCATGCCAGGGCTTCTAACCACTACAAAAGAACTCCAGATGCCTGAACCATTTTGTATATCTGTATGGGTACTGGGGAATCAAACCCAAGTTGTTAGGCTGAGCCATCTCCCCAGCCCCTGATTCCTTCTCTTAATGAGGGGCCTCAACTTTTTTTCTGAAAAGAGCCTGAAGGTAGATTATTGGAGGCTTTGTGATCATATAATCTCTGCAACATCTGTCCTGCCATACAGCCGGAGCACAGAAGCAACCACAAACCAGAGAGCAGGAGAGATTCCTAATGTAGAACTCGTTTGCATTTATTTCTTTCAGAGTTCATTATTAGCTTCCTCTGGG
>PVHP010040062.1:0-16031 GCA_004024765.1 Zapus hudsonius | reverse complement strand
AGTTGTTGAGATCATACTGTCTCCACCTCCCCGGTGCTGGGATTACAGGTGTGCACCACAGGCCTGGGTTTCATATGGGTCCTGGAGATCTGAACTTGGGTCCTTATGTGTGTCCTACAAGTACTTTACCAGCTGAGCCCTCCCCCCAACTCCTAATTGATATAAAATCTTTTAGCCAAAGTAGGAGGAAATCAAAAGTAGGCTCTAGCCTGGGCGTGGTGGTGCACACCTTTGGTCTCAGCACTCAGGAGGCAGAGGTAGGAGGATCTCCATGAGTTCAAGGCCACCCTGAGACTACATAGTGAATTCCAGGTCAGCCTGGGCTAGAGTGAGACCCTACCTCTAAAAAACAAAGAAAAAAAAGTAGGACCTAGTTTGTTTTTTTTTTTAAATTTCCCCTTTTCAATTTTATCAAAAGAAAAGATTTCCTAGGGCCGTGTGACATTTGGACCATGAGCCTATGGGAGGCCTGGCTCAGGGGAATGCAGCCCTCTAGATGGGGACACTTAGGACTACTTGGGTCTCTTCCCTGCCCAAAACCCCAGACCATCCCCAGTCCCGACCCCCCACAGCCTACCCAGAATCTGGAAGCAGTCCTCCTCCCTGGACGGAAGACAGAGGGCCGGCCCCACCTCTGCTCTCTCTGAGGGAACAGCCTGGAACTCGATCCCCTGCGAGGTGTCCCCTTGCACCTTAGCCTGGCCAGCCTGGCCTGGGACTTTCTCTGCCACTTCCTTCTGGCTCCCTGCCAAGGTGTCCGACCCTCCTTCTGCCTTGGCTGGCCCAGGATCTGGGGGGCTAGGGGTGATTGGCACCCCTTCAAAGAGGAGCTCCATTGCTTCACTTAGAGGCTTCACGGCTGGCTTCTTCTCAGAGCTAGAAGGTGAGAACAGCAGAGAAGTACTTCAGCAGACCTCGTCTGCAATCTAGAACTACCACAACCCTGCCCCCTCCCCAACCACTTTCACACTCCCCTCATCCAAATCAAGGCTTGACCCTGGTCATCACTTTAATTCACTGATAAACACTAATAGGATATGGCTCCGTTGATGTGGCTAATCATGTGGACGCCGCAGGGAACCACGAAGCCGTGTAACCGATATTAATGCATAATCATCAATCAGACTGATATGGGAGTTTGCATATCATTAACGATTCCTGTAGCATCCAGGTGTGTGTAAGCTGATTGCATGTTAAGACTGGTGCTTGGGGCTGGAGAGACGGCTCAGCGGTTAAGGCACTTGCCTCCAGTGCCTAAGGCCCCGGGTTCAATTCCCCAGTACCCACATAAGCCAGACCCACAAGGTGGTGGCCCTGGTGCTCTCTCTCTATCTCTATCTCTCTTCTCTCTCTCTGTATCTCTCTGCTTAAAAATGAATAAGTAAAATATTTTTTAAAAAAGACTGGCCCTGTTTTCTGGTCACAGACGAATTATTAGTTGTCTTTTCCAGTTGTTTTAAGAAGGGCCACCCTCTCATCCTGACATCTTGTCCCTGTCTTTAGCTCTATCTGAACCTGTAGACTAAAGGGGAAGTGTAGACCTCAGAAGCCTGCAGAAGAGCAGAGGGGAGGCATGTAGCCTGGGTGGTCTTGGGAATATCTCCTTCCTATTCATTCCAGTCTCTGAATGAAGGTAAAGTCCTGGTTTCTTTGGGAACAAGGTGGTAGAGTCCTGGAAAGAGAGACCCCCAGTACCAGATGTGATGACAGTCGTGCCCAAAGCAGGGGAACTCAACATGATTCCTGGGGAAGAAACCCCCAGACCTCCCACCCAGGCGAGAGCATTCACCATGAGATGCTGGCAGGGCAGCTGGGGCTGTGCAGAAAGGCAGGTGAGCCTCTCCTGCCCACTTCGTGGCCCTCTGCTGCCTTCTTGCCCGCTTTGGGTTCTCCAGGGCCATGGCTGCCGCAGGGTGCCTGCTTGGTGCCCGGCTTCTGGTCACTGGCTTCTGCCGTGGCAGTTGGCTGTGGCAGGGCTGCAGGAGGCCCAGCACTGCCCTCGGCCGGCCCCCCACCTCCATTGCTCTCTCCTGAGGGAGCCTGGCTGCTGGCTGAGGGTGGGGCCAGGACACCCTCTTTCTGTGGGGTAGGAGCTTCAGCATCTTTCTTCAGGGAGGATGGATCAGGATCTTTCTGCAGGTCTGAGGGACCAGAGACTTTCTCTGCAGCTGAAGGTCCTTCATCTGTAGCACCTTTAGGTGCCTGTTCTGCAAAGGAGAGAAGACATCCATCAGCATGCCCCTCCCTCCCCTCTCTCCACTGCCAGGCCTGGCAGAGACCAACTCTGGGTCTCTACTCAATAGCAACTTGCCAATATAAAAAAAAATTATCCCACAGAGTATCTGGGGCTACTTGGTGGCCCTAGAGATTGATTACTGGACCCTTGAAGGCCTCTGGGATGGGGATACTTCTGGCCTTCTCGATGGGCCTTGCTGCCCTCGACTCTGCACAATGTTGAGTTATATAACATAATAACCATTGATGGAGGCTTCCTACCTTCCCAGTCCCTTCAGCAAGAGCTTTGTGCAGGCCCTGGACCCAGGCCAACTCCACCCAGAGAGTATCTTGATTCCCCATGAGCCATGCAGAGAAACTTCAGGCACAGGACACCCTGTGAAGAACCTGCCCACCCTGGATTCAAACACCCTTTCACAAGCTCCTCCCCCATCTCCTGCCCCAGATTGGCACCTGCTGACAAGCTCTGGATTCCCGGCTCAACTGCTCCGTTTTCTGTCGCCATGAGGTAGGTAGGCGTGTGCTTCTGTTTGTCTAACCCAAGCCTTTCTAGCTGCAGAAAGAACAGTGAAGTGTGGCAGGCTGATATCTCCTCTTCTTGTATGGTTGTGGAAGAGGAAGTAAAGGCCAGTTGACTGAGAGGAGAGATATACCTGGAGAGAGAGGGGCAACCTGGTGGCTGCCCGTCTGCTCAGGCGCAGTCCTGGGGTGGTTGTAAGGGATTGGGCCGGTGGGCAGAGGCGGAGGCAGGGGCGTGGGCAGTGGAGGCGGGGACCCAGAGGAGGATCTCTGACACCAGGGGCCATGCAGTGCGGACTGCCACCACCTGTCACTCTTGGCCCCTGTTCAGAGGACAAGGCATTCTTCCCACGGCCTGACAGGGGGGAGAATGGTGCTGGAACAAGCAGGAAGAGAAAAGGAGGGGGCCACCTAGGCTCTGGGGAGCAGCTCTTTGCCAGCCATGCCCTGCATCCCTTCTTGGCTGGGATCAGAGAGGGGGCTACACAGGCAGGATGGAAGGGTAAGACTGTGCCAGGCCCAGCATGGCTCTGCCTACCTTGTCTCCTAGGGCTCCCTGGGGCCTGGAATAACCACCATGATCCCAGGGCCCAGCTCATACCCCCTGGTATCCAGATCCACTCACACCAACTCTGGGTAAGAAATTATCTCAGGGTCACTTGCTCAATTGTCCATGAACCCAAAAGTTTTTTTCTGTGGAAAACCTCTTTTTTTTGGGGGGGGAGGTGGTCTTGGGGCTATAGAGGCTGCCTGAATGGCTGACAGAAATGTCAGTGCTTTCTGCCCCTCCGAAGGACAGAGCTGATGGCTCACCTGGAAGAAGGGGCTGGAGGAGTCTTTTCAGGAATGGGGACCCAAGGGACACCTGAGCCCCAGCTGTTCAGGCTGAGCTAGGATGAGGAGGCCATGCTGCCAGGGAACTCCCACCACCAAGTGACTCTGCTGAGACTTTCCAAAGAGGGACCCCTATTACTGGCCGAAGCTGAGTGCATTGGAAAGAATCATAGGATGGCATCTGTCCACTGAGGCTGCACCGCACACCATGCCGGGCTGCGGGAGAAGGGAGAACGCAGCACCTCTCTGCAGCGGCCATGGGGGAATGCAACAAGGAGCTCTAAAAAGGATTAGGAAGCTGTTAATGGGCTGATATGAAGCAGCCTCCAGAGTGAGGAAAGAAAAAAGAAGCAAGGTGCAGAAGAGCACATAGCATACATCATTTGTACCAAAGATGGATGGACAGACATCCAATCTTCACTTTATACACTGATAAGAATTTCTTTGACAGGATAGCAAGAAATTGGTGACTGGGGTAAAAGGGAGACTTTCTCTCTCCTCTCTCTCTCTCTCTCTCTCTCTCTCTCTCTCTCTCTCTCTCTCTCTCTCATTGGTTTTGTGAGGTAAGGTTACACTCTAGCCCAGGCTGACCTAGAATTCACTATGTAGTCTCAGGGTGGCTTCAAACTCACAGTGATCCTCCTACCTCTGCCACTCAAGTGCTGAGACTAAAGGTGTGCGCCACCACGCCCGGCTCATGGCTTACTTTTTCAGGTTTTTTTTTTTTTGTTTGTTTGTTTTTCGAGGTAGGGTCTGGCTCTAGTCCAGGCTGACCTGGAATTCACTATGTAGTTTCAGGGTGGCCTTGAACTCAAGGCAATCCTCCTACCTCTGCCTCCCGAGTGCTGGGATTAAAGGCATGCACCACCACACCCCCGGCTACTTTTTCAGTTTTTTTCATTTTCATCTTCAGGCAGGGTCTTGCTATGTAACCTGGAACTCTGTATCCTCCCACCTTGGCATCCTGAGTGCTGGGATGACAGGCTTGTGTCACCATGTCTGGCCATTATTATTATTAGTTTAATAAGGTAGGGTCTCCTTCTAGCCCAGGCTGACCTGGAATTCACTATGTAGTCACAGGGTGGCCTTGAACTCACAGTGATCCTCCTACTCTACCTCCTGAGTGATATTTAAACCATGAAAATACATTACATTTCAAAATGCATGATTTCTCTAAAAGCAAGCAAATGTCAAAGGTTCTAGAAGCTAGCAGAAACCAGAGTTGGAGCTCCCCCGTTCTCGTGACTGTGAGGTTTAGTCTGGCCCTCCCCTCTAGGCTGGCCCTGCCCCCTCTGTTTCTCTCCTTCAAGGTTCAGTTGACAGCATGCCTCTTCCAGGAAGCAAAAATAACTGACACCTATATAGCACCTGCTATGTGCCAGGTCTTGTCATTTGGCCACGAGAGGCCAGCCAGGTTGGGATCTGAACCCAGGCTTTCCTAAGGAAAGGGAGCTCAGTCACAAGCACCTGCCTTTTGTTATCCTAATGATAACTGGGGTCAACATTCACCAGCTTTCTGGAAGAGGAAAAGAGGTTTAAAGGAAGAATACTGTGCTAAAGTCCCTCAACAAAGAAAGGATGATGGGGGGGGAGGGTGGCTCAGTGACAGAGAACCTCCCCTGCCTAGCATGCACAAAGCCCCTGGGCTCTGCAGGCACGAGCACACACACACACACACCAGCCAGGAATGTCTTTCTTCAGGACCCAAAGTCCTCTTTTCTCCCTAGAATCCCCCAGCTTGTACCTTCCCCCATGTGGATCCCATGGCATCGTGAAGGTTGAAATGGCTCCTGTCATCACTGGTGATGGGACTGTCCTGGCTCTCTGGTTGTCTCCTCAGCATGGCTCAACTTGAAATGGTGGGCACCCCCAACCCTGACCTTGCCCGTCATTCTGGGCAGGGCTGTGTGTCGCCAGTACTATGTGAATACTAGTAATGCTTGGTGAGGAATAGCTGAGTGAGCAGCAAGGCCCTGACTGGGGGTCCTGAGATGGCTTGGCTGTAGTGGCCCTTGCTGACATCCTCCGGTTTTCATTGTGTCATTGCCAGTCAGGCAGAGTGAGTGCACACGAAGGGCCAGATCTGACTACTCCAAGGGCTTCACCACCTCCTGAGACTCACACAGGGGACCAGGACTGATACTCAGAGGTCACTCAGCCTCGTGAGTCATTTCAAGTTACCCATTTTCAAACCCAGACCCACCACCCACTGAGTCAGGCAAGGACAACTGAAAGGGCTTTATTTGCTCCTTGAAATTATTTGTTTGCGGGCTGGAGAGATGGCTCGGCGGGTAAGGCACTTGCCTCCAGTGCCTAAGGCCCCGGGTTCAATTCCCCAGGACCCACATAGGCCAGACCCACAAGGTGGTGGCCCTGGTGTGCGCTCTCTCTCTCTCTCTCTCTCTGTATCTCTCTGCTTGAAAATGAATAAATAAAATAAAATTTTAAAAAATTATTTGTTTGCATGTGTATAAGTGTGTGAGTGGGCATAACTGGGTCTCTTGCCACTGCAAACAAAAGCCAGATACTTGCACCACTTTTATTTATTTATTTGCAAGCAGAGAGATAAAGGAGAGAATGACAGAGAAAATGGGTCCATCGGGGCCTCCAGCGAACTCTAGATGCATGCACCACTTTGTGCATCTGGCTTTGTGTGGGTACTAGGGAACCGAACTTGGGTCGTTAGGCTCTGAAGGTAAGCACCTTAACCGCTGAGCCATCTCTCCAGCCCTGTACCCCTTTTTGAATTGTGCTTTACATGGGTGCTGAGGAATCAAACCTGGGTTAGTGGGCTTTGCAAGCACGTGCCTTTAACCACTGAGCCATTCACCCATCCTCCTTACTTGCTACTTTTGTTATTGTTATGATTTCCAAATAAAAGCCACACACATGGGACTCTCACAGAAACAGGCCAGTCTCTTGAGGGACATCCTTGAATCCTGACAGCAGCCCTGTGGAGCAGGGATTCAGGAGCACTGCCACTCCAGCTGGCAGCATGACAAATGCCTCCGGTGGAGCACTTGCACACTCAGAGCAGCACAGGTGCACAGGATGGATGGTATGATGCCAGCCATTTCATACCCACTTCCCAGACAAGACAGGAGGGCAAAGCCACAGAGTTAGGATTGGAACCAGCAAACCCAAGGCTTGGCACCTAACCATTCTGCCCCAGTGCCTCATGCCCTGAATGGAGGTTCTGGGAGTATGTGGTCAGCAGATGTATGTAGGGTGGTTGGCATGGTGCCAAGGGACCTGGAGATTTAGTAATGTGGTGATGGGGCAGGTAGAGGGCCAGCTGTTCCTGCCTGCTCTACTACAGTGTCTTCTGCTGGGTTGGGAGACTGGCCTGGTTCTGATCCATGAGGGATTGCCTGCTCCAGTCAGCTGCTCCCTGGCAGTCCACTTCCTTGGAGGCACAGAGGAGGGGCACATGAAACCTCCTCCACCCAGCAAGGGGTTGCCAGAACCACTGCCCACCTAACTTATGAAGGGGCTTCCCCACCTTGCACCAGCTGTGAGTACACCCTCCACCTCTACAAGCCCAGGACAGGAAGTGGGGCAATGCCAGGCCCAATTAAATGGGCCAGGGGAATTAAGGTCAGCAGGATGCAATTATGCCTGTTGGATTTAACAAGGCCACAGAGGTTTATCCAGCCAGAGTTCACGGCTGCTTAGGCCCCTTGCCCTGGGTGGCTCTGCCTTCCAAGGGACCAGGCTCCCAGGCCTGTCCATCTCAGGGGCACATTTATTGGAAGTGCAGGGGTTAACTCCATCCAGCACCGCTTCTTGGCGCCTGAGGAATTCAGTCCAGCCAAGAGGCTTTAAAAGGACCTGCTCAGAGGAGACATTCCCCGCCTGACCCTTTCCCTGCTCTGCTGTGATGGAAAATCCAAGGAGTTGAGCAACCACCTTCCTGACTCCAAGGATGAGTCCAATTCCTCTTGCAGCTTCCGCTCTGCTTCTGGGTTGAGAGACACTCAGAGCTGTCATTATCAAGTTCTTTTCCCTTGCCCACACCCACCTTGGGCCTTTTTCAGTACCTCCCAGGCCTCTAGGAAAAGCCCCAGAAAGACTCTGTCCTTGCTGCTAAGGCTGGTAAGCAGAGACCTATGGGCATCCTGTGTGACAAGTTGGACAGAGATTTCTTCTAGAAGCCAAGTCAACACGCTGTTCTTTCCCAGAGTTATGGGATTCTACAGTGAAGACTGTATGAGTGCCATGCTGGGGGAAGAAGGGGTCACTTGGAGGAGACAGTGTTTTCGGTGGGTTACTCCATGCCAGACACAGGCATTAGCTCCTCTAATCTAATCATTCCCATTACCAAGAAGAAAACTGAAGAAAAGGAGAAATTTACTCAAGGTTGCAGAAGTAAATGGTGGAGCCAGAATTTTAACTCAAACTGTCTAGGTCTTGAGCCATTGTGCTTAGTTTTAAAAATATTTTTGGTGGGGCTGGAGAGGTAGCTTAGTATTAAGGCACTTGCCTGCAAAGCCTAATGACCCAGGTTCCATTCCCTAGTACCCACGTAGAGCCAGAAGCACAAAGTAGTGCATGTATCTGGAGTTTGTTTGTAGCAGCAAGAGACCCTAATAGTCTCTTTCTTTGCTTACAAATAAATAAAAATATTCTTTTTTTTTTTTTTTCGAGGTAGGGTCTCACTCTAGCCCAGGCTGACCTGGAATTCACTATGTCGTCTCAGGGTGGCCTTGAACTCATGGCGATCCTCCTACCTCTGCCTCCCAAGTGCTGGGATTAAAGGCGTGTGCCACCACACCCGGCTAAAATATTCTTGTTTATTTGCAGAGAGAAAGAGATGAGGGGCACACCAGGGCCTCTTGCCACTACAAACTCCACTTTGTGCATCTGGCTTTATGAATACCAGGGAAATAAATCTGGGCTGTCAGGCTTTGCAAGCAAGTGTCTTCAACCAGTGAGCCATCTCTCCAGCCGCTTAAAATTTTTTTTTTACTTATTTAACTGGGAGGAGGGGCATGGGCACACCAGGGCCTCTTGTTCCTACAAAAAGAACTCCAGATGTATGTGCCACTTGGTGCATTTGGCATTATGTGGGCAGTGGGGAAATGAACCCAGGCCAGCAGGCTTTGTAAGCAAGTGCCTTTAACCAATAAGCCATCTCCCCAGCCCTCGTGCTAATTTCTACTTCATGTCACAAAGCAGTGAAGAACAGTGAGACCATGTCATCAACTTGGTGGCCCACACCTGACATTCGGTAGGAAGAATAAGTACACCTACTTCAGTGCGACCCTGGAACAACAGGAACCTACATGGGCCCCTCCTCTACTCCTTCCCCCAGCACAACTTCTGCAGCATAAACAGCAAAGCTAAAAATAGCTACCTAATGACGTCAGAGGAACAAAGTCATCTGAACATTACCCACAGCCACTGGACACCTCCCTATAGGATCAAGTAGCAGGAGGGTACCCCAGGCTGGTGCAGCTGTTCTGAGAACAGGAAATGTCCCAGGAGCAGACTTGGAAGCACCAGGAGGAGGCAGAGGTGGCGGGGCGGAGCACGGACTCAACCTAGAGAAGCAGACCAAGTGTGGAGCCTGCACAGGCCCAGGAGTTAGCAATTTGACTTCTCTGCAACAGGAGTCATTCTCATCACATGACCCCAGGAAATGGCTCAAGAAGAGGGGAATGCATGTTCTGTCCTGCTGCACAGGACAGACAGCTCCCCAGCCTGCCTTTGTACTATTTATAAAACTCGAGGTTCGTTGGCAAAGCTGAGTGACCATAAGAACTAGGGATGCATGGCAAACTCGGAGTGGCTGCTGGGAGGAGGGGGAACCTGCCTGGGATGGTGAGGGGTATCCCAGTAAAGAAAGAGGCAGGGGTTTGGGAAGCTCCTTCTGGCTACTGTCTGCTGGCTCTTCAGCCACCTTGGCTATCCTTCAGGCCTGCTAAAGCTTGTGGCTTCAGGGAACAGCAGCTGCCACATCACATGGGGCAGGACAGCCCACAGGACATGCCTGCTGGGCTGGTGGCAGGTGAAAGAGGCAAGGTACTCTGTGAGGCTTAGCAGGAGGTTCCCCCCAACAAGGTCAAGTTTAGGGAGGTCCCACACCTCCTGGAGGCCCTGCAAATGCTTATCTCCTCCTTGGCTCTACTCAAGGGATGCAAGCTGGTAGAGTAAAAAGAACCCTGGGGGCAGAGAGACCCTGCCACTTTTAGCAACATAGGTAACTTAGTGCCTCTGTTTCTTCATCTGTCACGTGACTTATTGAAAAGATGTTGGAAAAGCTTCCTTCCCTCCATCCTTCTCCTGGGTATGAAGTCCTGCTTAAGAGATAAACTCCTGAACAAACTCTGAAGCAGGACCAGTTACAAAGGGGCAATGCCCCAGGGCACTGGGATGGAAGGAAAATGCTCTCACTCGAGGTAGGCCTCTAACCAGCCTGAGCTCTAAGGGTCACAGGAGAGGGCAACTATAACTTAAGTCAGGCTTTGCAGATCCCCTTCCTGCACAGTGGTCACTAGGGGCATGAATCACTGGCCCCTGGAAGGCTAATTAAAACACATAACCCTGTGCCCCATACTAAGACTGGAAGACTCGTAGGCCCAGAGAAAGGATGGGCCATGTTCAGACAACATGCTGGGGCCACCTTCCCAGAGAAAATTCTCAGGCCAGAATGCTGAGCTTTCCCACTCCAACTCATTTGCCCCTGGGCAGTAGACAACAGTGGTATCTTGGTATTCAGGTGAGGAAAACAAGAACACTCACAGGACAGCAGTACAGCTAATGTTTCTAGGCAAGGGATGCACAAAATTAAGCCACTTAATGAAGACAGAGAGCAATAGCCACCCTGCCAACTCCTATCTGCCCTTTGTCACAAACTAGGAGAGGAAAAGCCGAAGAAAGGAGATCATTCCAAGCTCGGTGAGCCTACAGTGCAGACATCATCCAATAGCCCTCAGGAATGAGGTTTCTACAAGCTCAACTCAAAAACCATCCCTGGCTCCTCTGGCTTCACAAATTCCCATGAGCCTCCTCTCCTGCAAGAAAAAAAAAGTTGTTTTTCTCAGCTGGCTGCTATATAGAAGCCACCAAGCCTGTTCTGTCAGGCTGTTAGCTGGGGGTAAGCGGCGGGGGGTTCTGGTGGCACTGGTGACACATACCCACTGACAACTAATACTATGTGACTCAAGCATGGTCACACTCAGTGACACCAGCCAGACAGGAGTGATTAATGGGTCATCATTGTTGTCCACAGTGCTTCAGGGTCATTTTCAAGCTTGGGTAAGTCCTTTCCACTGAGCTAGAGGAAAGGTCTGTTCTAGAAATGTTCCAACCCCTGACAACCTCCGGCTATCCCACTATTCTGTATTCCTCCTGAAGTTTGTGCCCATGAAAACAAATCAGTGAGAAATCCAAGGGAGCAAGACAAGGTCTCAGCTCTGCTGTGACACCTCTAACAATAGAGGACCACTTACAAGAAAAAACAATTGTTTCTTGAAAAAAGTCACAGCTTGCTTGGGGCAGGGCAAGGTGGCCTTATGGTAATGTTAAGAATTGAACATTCTGTGTAGTCTGTAGCCAGTTCCAAGGTCAAGAGAAACACCAGAAAATATGTGTGTGTGAGAGAGAAAGAGAGAGAGAGAGGACAACATGGTTCAAGGATTAGTCCCCTGGAGTGATCTGGGCTAGATTGCCGCTTCCAGAACAGCTTTTGGAAAATCCTCAACAAGATAGCACACTGATCTCCAACACGCTTCAGTGAAGTTCATGTGGAAAGGCGGAGACAGGAGAGCTCAATGGAGAGGTTTCTTTTTTTTTTTTTTTTAAATATTTTATTTATTCATTTTCAAGCAGAGAGAGAGAGAGAGAGAGAGAGAGAGAGAACACACCAGGGCCACCACCTTGTGGGTCTGGCCCATGTGGGTCCTGGGGAATTGAACCCAGGGCCTTAGGCACTGGAGGCAAGTGCCTTATCCGCTGAGCCATCTCTCCAGCCCAATGGAGAGGTTTCTTAAAGAGACTAGCAGCTGGCTTCAGAAGAAATGTGCATATGAAAGTGGCTGGTGAAATTTAAACAAATTTCTTAGAAAAAAAATCTGAAGCTATTTAAGATGAAAAGGAGCCTTATTGAATGTTCCAGTTCAATACTGCCTGACAGATAGAAAAACTGAGACCCAGAAAAGGGGAACAGGGTTGGAGATGTAGCTCAGTTGGCAGAGTGCTTGTCTAGCCTGCATGAACCCAGGGCTTCGATCCCTATCCTGAGAACCACACAAAGCCAGGTGTGGTAGCTGTAATCCCAACACAAGGTCATCTCAGATGTATAGTGAGTCTTGGGCCAGCCTGGGCTTTGTTAGACCTAGTCTCAAAGAAAATCCACACTTCTTTTCCAGGGCATGGGTGTCAGTAACAATGACATTAGCTTTCCATTTTGCAGTATGCATGCCTGAATAATGTCGCTGACTGTGCTTGAGGGGGGAGGGGAATTGGATTTCCTCCTGAGTTTATATTTTAAATACAAAAATAAATTTGAAAGTGGCTAAAATACAGCTAAAGTTCAGATATGACACATCGAGGCAAAGTGAAACACAGACAATACTATCGTCTAGAATCCAGAACAATCCTTTGCAAAATGAGCATTTTCACTAGTGAGAGGCAAACGTAGTACAATGGCATAGTATACTGCTGTTATAAAGTACACAGTACAGGAAAAACACATTCCTTGCAGGGCATGGTGGCCTTTAATCCCAGCACTCGGGAGGCAGAGGTAGGAGGATCACCATGAGTTCAAGGCCACCCTGAAACTACATAGTGAATTCCAGGTCAGCCTGGGCTAGAGTGAGACCCTTCCTCGAAAAACCAAAACAAAACAAAACACAAAAAAACCCCCACATTCCTACTAGGTGAAGTGAAAAGAGCAGCATGAACCACTGGGATAACGCAGAAGACACCACAGTGCTGAGAAATGACAGTGGAGTGTTCAGCACTGGGACATCTCTATCACACTTCCCAAGGCTCAGGGTCTATTGTGGAAGAGGTGGTAGAAAGATTGTAAGAGCCAAAGGAAGGGTAGGACTGCTTACAACTCAAACTTCCAGACACAAAATGGCCTTGATATTCATGATTTCACAGTGCCTTATAATACTTACATATAATGGGAGGAAATGATAATGACACCGAAACAAATCAGACTAATTGAGAGGGGGGAAGCAAAATGGTGGAGGGTGGAGAGGGAACCACAATGGTTTATGGTCTATAATTATGGAAGCTATCAAACAGTTTTTTTTTTTTTTTGTTTTTTTTTTGAGGTAGGGTCTCGCTCTAGCCCAGGCTGACCTGGAATTCACTACGTAGTCTCAGGGTAGCCTCGAACTCACGGCAATCCTCCTACCTCTGCCTCCCGAGTGCTGGGATTAAAAGCGTGCGCCACCACGCCCGGCTCAAACAGTTTTTAAAAAGAAGTATGAAGTGCTTACTTCACTCATATAGACAGAGAGGGCTGTACAGTGTACAAAACAGGTTAAAGACTCACCTAAGAAAACACCAGTCACACAGCACCATATGTAAAGTGCTGTGATGGGGAGGTGGCCATGTGCAGATGGAGTCTCCTCACTTCTTTTACACCAAGTTTAAACAATGTAGCCCCAAAATGCTTTGAACACTTACTACTTAGTAGTTCCCTGACCTTGGCTAAGGAAAAGCCGGAGAATACCACCACCAGTGCCCAAACAACAGCTAGGATTCCTGGCATGTTCACACGCCTGCCTGCAATGTTCTGGGATGGTGCTTCTATAATCTCACCAATCTCTGCACATCAGTCAGGGTAGGTGATCCTCCTACCACAGCTTCCTGGGTGTTGGGATTACAGGTGCACCACCACAACCAGCAGGAGAGGTTTTACATCCTGTCCTTTCCTAGTAAAACCTGGTACCTCCTTCATCCTGTTACCCATGACATCCCAACTATGGTTTCTCCAGGTGAAAATGCCAGCACATGTGAACCCCGTCAGGAAGCTGCTAGCCTCAGTCATGGTTTTGACTGAGCTCAGCCTTTTACTCTGACATAAGAGATAAGCAAAGGCAATCAGCTTCCCCCATGCATGAGGGAGTGTGAGTATGCAAGAAGGCAAAGGAAGGGTGGGGAGCTGTGCTTTTCTTGTGGCCTTCTTTTCTATAGCAACCACACTAGCTTTAGCTGAACAAATTGTCCTGGAATTCTTGGCATTGAAGGAAACATGTCAGCTCCCTGGTTACACCTTCGTCACTGCTCTAAGTGCCACACACTTGACCCTTCCGGCTCTTTCCATAGGCCTGGGTTTGTCCTGTCTCCAGGAAACTTTATATGTTACCTAAAACAAGCATCTCAGCAGGCTGCAAGGCGACAGCAGCTCAGGACTCAGAATGCCGACCAGTTCCTACCTGGATCCATACCACCAGGCTGAAACCCGGCCTGTCTGTGCAGAAACAGGAGACCAGCACGTCACGTGGCTTGGAGCTTTTTTAACTGCTATTCTCAGCATTGAGGAACTTCCCCAGCAGACGAGATTCCATGTACTGGCCTTCTTCAAGGGAACTGAAAAGTAATGTTAGACCCAGGCATGGTGGCAGATACCTGTAATCCTAGCATTCGGGAGGCTGAGGCAGGAGGATTGAGTTAAAGGGCCACCTGCACCATGAAGGAATAGGTCTCAAAAATGAATAGGTGGCTGGGCGTGGTGGCACATGCCTTAATCCCAATACTCAGGAGGCAGAGGTAGGAGGATTACCATGAGTTCAAGGCCATCCTGAGACTACATAGTGAATTCCAGGTCAGCCTGGGCTAGAGTGAGACCCTACCTCGAAGAAAAAAAAAAAAAAAGAAAAAGAAAAAGAATAAAGAAAAAGGATTTATCTAACAGGGTACACAGGTTCAACACAACCCTCAAACAAGCCATGCTGATCTGCCCTTGAGTTTCTTGGGTTTCAGTCATGAGGCCAGGCCGTATTGCACAGGTCTACCACCATGCCACTAGATTCACATAAGAGGCTGCAGTCAGGAAGGAAGCTGTGACATGCTGGGGTAGGGCCTGAAAAGCATCATTCCAGTACACAGCACACTGGAAAGAACAAGGTGGAGCATATAGACGTGACACAGATGTGCAGAAAGTCAAGGGAATGTTAAGAAGCTGGCAGTGAGGTCCCTGCGGAGGCAGCTAAAGAAAGGCTTTGCCTCTGCAGCTTCACAATGTGCATGCACAACCTTCCCCAAACCAAACTTAAATATTTTTAAATGCAAAATGTTATCTTATTTTTACTACTATGTGCCTCCAAGAGTATAAAATCACTTTAAAAAGAGAGAGAGGGCTGTAGACATAGTTCAGTGGTAACGTGCTTGCTCAAACTCTAGTATTACAAAAGAAAAGTATATAGGGGAATGTTTCATAAATGTGTATGCACATTTAAAAAAAATCCACAAGAAAACACAATGGTGAATAACAGGTGACTTCTGGAGAACAAGAGGAGGTGAACAAAGGAGAGCTGTTTTATACAGTATATTGCTTTGTTTCTAAGTGGGGTGTGGCTGTTGCACGTTCTTCTGTTTTCTTTTTTGAGGTAGGGTCTCACTCTAGCTCAGGCTGACCTGGAATTCACTACGTAGTCTCAAGCACTCCTCCTAGCAATCCTACCTCTGCCCCTGAGCACTAGGATTAAAGGTGTAGACCACCACTCCTGGCTGGCGGTTGTATTTCTGATGCACAACTTCACTTCCACAGGAATCCCTAAGCTCCCACAGCTGCCTCATGTGACCAAATCATATCCCATCTTTTTTGTTTTTTTTTAAATATTTTTATTTGCAAGCAGAGAGATAGAAGAGAGACAGACAGAAAGAATGGGAGCACCAGGGTCTCCATTTGCTGCAAACAAACTCAAAATGCATATGTCACTTTGCTCATCTGGCTTTACATGGGTACTGGGGAATCAAACTCAGGTTGTTAGTTAGGCGGGCATAGGCAAGCACCCTAACCACCGAACCATCTCTCCAGACCCACATCTTGTTTTACAACTATTTGTATCCAGGCCTCATATCTTAAATGGCAAAGCAATCAACTGCAACTGCAGTTTGTCCCAGCACTCCAGCATTACTTTCCAGGGACGAAAGCTCCATGGGAAAGAGCTGGAAGGAATAGCAGCAATGAAAATGGCAAGCAAGTCACAACACAGGACAGAATAATGAACAAGCAGCGAAGGACAGAACAATGAACTAAAGCGAGAGGGAATTAGAATTTTACACAGATTAGAAAGGAAACAGCAGCAAAAGAAAACCAGAACAAAGTAAAAACTACCTTGAAAAGTTTCCTTCCCAGAAACTGAGAATTCTGACATGTTAGGAATTTTGCAAAATTGTCAAGAAACATGGCAGCCAGATTTCTTAGTAGAATTCAGCAAATTCTTATCTCAGGATTATTTTCTTTGTTCAAGAAAATT
>PVHP010040061.1:0-16028 GCA_004024765.1 Zapus hudsonius | reverse complement strand
TTTCCGCCCCCTCTTCCGCTCAGTTCCCTGAGTCGTGGTGGATGAGTATTAAGGCTGCTTTAAGGTTGTGAGCTTAGGGGTCTTTGTGTCGAAATCGTTGGTTTCTGTCTCACTGGCTTATCCTGTGTTGATTTAATGGCTGTGGCTGTGGGCCCCTTGTTCATCCCGTCATTCTCTGCGGGGTTCCATTTGGATCCTCAACGATATGACTGTGGTGGGTCCTCTCTTGCCAGAATCTCAGCTATCGGCCTACAGTCGGTTGGTAGGGTTAGATGGGCCCCAGCTCTCTCGCTGCATCCTGAAAAATACAAACACAATCTCCATCGGAGAGTGAGATCAGTGTAGGTTAATATACACAATTCTGGATTACCTAGATTCTATTTTTAGTAGCTTCCCTGTCACTCGCTCCCATAGTGCATCTTGTTTTGGGAGCCCAAAAGTACGGGATCCGGTGCCTATCGCCCTGAATCCCTAGTTCCAAACAAGGGGTCCCCCTCACTGAGTGGAAAATTGGTCGAATTTGAAAGCTGTTGATTATCTCCCCCAGGCCCAGGCTCCTCCATTACACAAGTGCTCCTTGCAACTGGGATTATTTAGGCATGAATCACAATGCTTGGCTATTTTTAGTTTAATTGGACATATTTATAAGGTTCAGTGTGGCAAATACATACTTTATACAATACTGTATACATTGCTTATTAAATCAATATAGTTATGATCTCTATATATTTAAAAATTAAACTTTTGCTTTTTTATTTTTTTCAAAGTAGGGCCTCACTTTATCCTAGGCTGACCTGGAACTCACTCTGTAGCTCCAGGCTGGCCTCAAACTATTAGCATTTCTCCTACTTCTGCTCCCAAGGGCTGGGATTAAAGGCATGTGCCATCATGCCTGGTTGAATGAAACATTTTTTAAATATTTTATTTATTTGAGAGAGAGAAAGAGGCAGACAGAAAGAGAATTGGCATGCCAGGGCTTCTGGCCACTGCAAACAAATTCCAGATGCACGTGCCACCTTGTGCACCTGGTTTTACCTAGGTATTGGAGAATCAAAATCAAGATTGTTAGGCTTTGCACGCAAGCACCTTAACTGCTGAGCTATTTCTCCAGCCCAAGAATAATAAATTAAAAAAAATATTTTTACTTACTTGGAAGAGAGAGCATGTGTGTATAGGTGTGGCAGGACCTCTTGGAGCTGCAAACTCCAGATACATGCACCACTTTCTACATCTAGCTTTATGGGGAACTGAACCTGGGTTAGTAGGCCTTGCAAGCAAACACCCTCAACAACTGAGCCATCTTTCCAGCCCCTAAAACTAATTTTTAAAAATATAAACAAAAACAGTGCAGGGGGGGCTTTGTAAAGGTGGTGGCGGGGATGCTGGCGTCCGACGTGCCAAGGGCCGTGAGACTCTTGAAAATCCTCCAAGGGCAGAAGATGGCTCTAGCAGCACTTAAGGAAGTTCAGGCTGGAGCATATGCTACAGAGAAGGGTCTCAGTGTCTTGGATCGTGTGCCAGATGGACCTGAGCCACCTCATGTTGGACAAAGCCTCGGAGTGTCTCTTCAGGGACCTGTTGCGGCCTTGAGACTGGTGGGGATTTGCGTGGTTTTAGAAAAACTTCCTTTTTGGACCAGAAACCGAAGTATCAAACTGGCAAACTGCTCAAGACTGCAGTGGATGCGACCTCAGTGAGAGCCATGGCTTCCTTTCAAGGCCATCCCAGCTATGTGAAGAGGACACTGGAGCAGAGGGGGACCCGTCAGGGGCTGCAGGACGAGATCTGGGACAGGAGCCTGCCTGGCTCCAGGGCCTTACGAGGAAACAGAGAAAAGCATCTGGAGAGAGCCAGGAGACGGGCCTTGAGGAGCTTGTCATTCGTGATGGTCGTCACCCACTTGTCCCTCACCGAAGTCAGAAGGACCAACACGAGATTAACTATGATGGTTCGGTTAAGGGTTCTGAGCTTGCAGCTTCCTTCCCTCATGCATTTCCATTTCAGTGACCTCGGTGCACTGACAGGCTCCTCATCTTGACGTCAGAATCCTAGTAAGAAGCGCAAGAGGATACTGAAGGTTGAAAGCAAAAAGCTTTTCGGAGAAGGCAGGGATTATGGGTGTACATATCTATCTATATGGAGTTTTTTGTCATCTTGGGATGCTTCTTATTTCACTGTATGCAGGGTTTTTTCCCCCTTGGAATTTATTAATTGCTTGCTTTAAACATGCAGAAAGATCTTTATTAATAAAATTGAATTTGCTTATGAAAAAAGCAGTGCAGGAGAAAGACGCATGAGTACCTTGTTCTTTTATTCAGTCATTCGATAATATTGAGTGCCCCCTACTCACCAGTTGCTCTTGTAAAGCAGAATCTGACAGTTCCATGTCTTTAAGAACCTTTTGAGGGCAGCGTCGCTTTGCATCACGAAATGGGGACTTGAATTTACAGGTGCCCCCCCCACCTAGTGCCCACCGGGGCATGGACCAAGTGCACCCCCAGAACATTCCAGATTCTCCCATGGCCAACAGCGGACCCCTCTGCTGTACCATCTGCCACGAACGTTTGGAGGACACACATTTCGTTCAGTGCCCCTCTGTCCCTAGCCACAGATTTTGCTTCCCTTGTTCTAGAGAGTGTCAAGGCCCAGGGGGCCACCGGTGTATTGTCCCAGGAGAGAGAAATGCCCCTAGTTGGGTCGAAGGTACCTTGGGCCTTCACGCAGGGTGACATTCGACTATCTTAGCGGGGATGTTAAAGTGAGGAAGGAGAGGGACCCTTGAACCTCAGGGCTGCCACCTCCTTTGCCCTAGACCAGCTCCTCTTCGATCCAGAGGGCCCCACCCCGCCCATCTCCACAGTCCCTCCCCTCACCCCCAAGATGTAGAATTGTGAATATAACAAACTGCAAAAAGTTAGTCAGGCTGGAGAGATGGCTCAGCGCTTAAGGCACTTGCCTCCAGTGCCTAAGGCCCTGGGTTCAATTCCCCAGGATCCACATAAGCCAGACCCACAAGGTGGTGGCCCTGGTGCTCAATCTCTCTCTCTCTCTCTGAAAATAAATAAAATATTTTTTAAAAGTTAGTCTTATGTTTTGCCGGGCGTGGTGGCGCATGCCTTTAATCCCAGCACCTGGGAGGCAGAGGTAGGCGAAACGCTGTGAGTTCAAGGCCACCCTGAGACTACAGAGTGAATTCCAGGTCAGCCTGGGCCAGAGCGAGAACCTCGAAAAACCAAAAAAAAAAAGTTAGTCTTATGTTTAGACATTATTTTTGTCGTATGTTTCCATATTTTGATACAGGTATGTAACTTCTTCATTTGAAGGATAAACTGGTTTTTGTGTTAAGCAGTAATAATATTGGTTGGGTCATGTTGCCTCATACTTGTTAGCATTTATTTGGTGGCAGAATGTTTGCCTAGGTACAGAATTAATAGCCCTTAGCAACGACTGACTGCTGCTGGTGTGTATTTTTGTAAATGTTAAGCACTCTCTGAAAGGAAAAACACAAAGAGAAAGACACTTTGGTTTTGGTTTTGTTTTGTCAAGGCCAGTGTTGCTGCTTCTTTCTAAACAGTGTTGAAGTCTTCATTTTATTTTGTTCTGTTTTGTTTTCCTGTTTCGTTTGCGAAATGATAAGGGGGTGTTGGGGGACAGGGTGTTTTGTTGCAAGTTTGTGAGGGAAATGTTTTGATTTGTTTCTACTGACCTGGACGTCTTGGATCCTCACGTGTCTTTGTTTTTGCTTTCTTGATGCCCGGATGCTTCTGAACAGTAGAGCGAAATGCTAGACATGGAGAATCTGCTCCGTTTGTCCTTTATATATTTCTGTAGTTAACAGAACACTGGAATGTGCCTTGGAGCTTAGTAACTTGTAATGAATTCAATTGATATTACTTCTAAAAAAGAACCTTATGGTCTTTAAGAGAGAGATAATTGCAAACAATATAGTAAACCCAGATTAATGATATTATAATAATGTTCTTTTTTTTTTTGGTTTTTTGAGGTAGGGTCTCGCTCTAGTCCAGGCTGACTTGGAATTCACTATGTAGTCTCAGGGTGGCCTTGAACTCACAGGGATCCTCCTACCTCTGCCTCTCGAGTGCTGGGATTAAAGGCGTGTGCCACCATGCCTGGCTATAATGTTCTTTTTAAAAAATACATTTTATTGATTTCCAAGGGGAGAGAGAAAGAGAGAGAGAGAATGGGTGCATCAGGGCCTCCAGCTGCTGCAAATGAACTCCAGATAGGTTTTACATGGGTACTGGAGAATTGAACCCAGGTCTTTAGGTTTTGCTGGCAAGCACCTTAACTGCTGAGCCATCTGTCCAGCCCATGATGTTATGATGTAATAATGCCTCTAAGCAGAAACATATTAAGCTTCAGGGACCAAGACAGGGTGGTCTCCTTGGGACAATTAGTGACAGATTCACAAAGGAGAAGGGTCATGTCTGAGTGTAGGTTTTTTTTTTTTTATTATTTTTTTAATTTATTGTCCATAATGAGTTACAACATTTAGTGGGCAAACAATGAGTTGTTATCCCCAATTCCTCACTGCCCTCCCCTCCCCCCTCCACTGGATAACCTCCTCCATGGGTCGTCTGGATCAGTCCTTGTGACAGGGGACCATGGATAGCCTAGTATTCAGCCAGGTTCTCTTGGCCATGCCTCTGGATAATCTCGTCCACCACGGCTCTTACAATCTTTCCGCCCCCTCTTCCGCTCAGTTCCCTGAGTCGTGGTGGATGAGTATTAAGGCTGCTTTAAGGTTGTGAGCTTAGGGGTCTTTGTGTCGAAATCATTGGTTTCTGTCTCACTGGCTTATCCTGTGTTGGTTTAATGGCTGTGGCTGTGGGTGAGTGTAGGTTTGATGAGTATCTAAGACGCTGCCAGGAGAAGCCTTTCCCCTTGTCCTAATGCGCCAGGCTGTCTCGCCTCTGTGCCTTTACAAATGCTGTTCCTCCATCAACACCAGTTTCCTAGCTTGAGCGATACTTCCTGGAAGCCTTCCTTCACCTGCCATTTTCCATCCCACAACGATAGGCCTACTGTCATGGTTCCCCACCCACAGGTGCCGGTAGGCCAAGCTTGGAAGGGGCGCAGGGCTCCTGTCCATTGAAGCTCAGTGTGGCTGAAGCATAGGGCTCCTGGCCCATGTACTCACAAAAACCATAGACGAAAGGAATGGGTGAATGAAGGCTTGGTCGACTTGTAACTTCACCTAGAAAGCAAGCTTCGAGCAGATGATGAAATCTCTCCTAGCTGGGCAGGGCTGCGTACACCTGAGGAGGATTGTGTTTGAGACCAGAGTGAGTTACAGAGTCATAAGACCAAGGGCTGGGTTGGAGAGATGGCTCTGCGGTGAAGGCACTTGCCTGCAAAGCCTAATGACCAGGGTTCAATTCCCCAGGACCCACATAAAGTCAGATGTACAAAGTGGCACATACATCTGGAGTTGCATTTGCAGTGGCTGGAGGCCCTGGTGGGCCTCTTCTGCCTGGCTGTTTGCCTTTCTCTCAATGTCTCTCTCTACTTGCAAATAAATAAATAACTAAGCCTGGCATGGTGGCGCACGCCTTTAATCCCAGCACTCGGCAGGCAGAGGTAGGAGGATCACCGTGAGTTCAAGGCCATCCTGAGACTACAGAGTGAATTCCAGGTCAGCCTGGGCTAGAGCAAGACCCTACCTCGAAAAACAAAACAAAAAGCAAAACAAAACAAAACAAAAAAACCAAGGCCCTGAGCTCAATCCCAGTAGGGAGGGCTCAAAATAAATAGCTGAATAAAGTAAATGAAGAATTTAAAGGGGCATCTTTTTGTTTGTTTATTGAGGTAGGGTCTCGCTCTAGTCCAGGCTGACCTGGAATTCACTCTGTAGTCTCAGGGTGGCCTCGAACTCAAGGCGATTCTCCTACCTCTGCCTCCCAAGTGCTGGGATAAAGGCGTACACCACCAGGAGCGGTTTCCAAGAGCATCTTTAAAATTTAATAAATAAATCAATCTTCTCTAAGCCTACGCCTTGGCTGGTTGACCTGGCTGTCGCCTACTCATTATCAAGGCCCCTGTCCTGGACTCCTCTTCTCTTACAGTCCCGGCCAAGTGCTCTCCACTCTCTCTTGCCTTTTGGGTATCAGTGAGGCCAGGAACACAGTCCATATCAAAGCCCACCAATAGAAACTCCAGACCCCGAGTCTCAAATGCCACCTGGAAGAACCTTATCTCATAGGAACTGATACTCTGGTCCACTCCATGGAAAACTGATCGAGAGAACAGCCATATGACCACTATGGACTCCAGCTTGGATCTGTCCACCCGTAGGCACCAAAATTCAATTAGTCTAAAACTAAAGAACTGGAAAGAGCTTGGGCTTTGCAACCACACACGCTTGGGTTTCAATGGACAGGTCACTGCAGGTCTCCGAGAGCCAGGATGCGTTAGAAAATCCCTCCTGTAGCTGAGCAGGGAATGGGCCCCAGGGACAAAGCAGAGGCAGTTTCAGACATTGCTGAATCAAAGTGTTTCCAATTACCAGCAAGCTGGCCTCACAGCACACTCTCCACTGTGACCCCAGAGCCAACCTCATGCTGTTGCCTAGCAACTCACCTGCATCACCCAGGGATCTGAAGCTGGGGCCCCTCGGAGGATGGGGAAATGACTGGTTTAATTACGAAGGGGGGGATCTTGCAGCAGCAGTCCATTCTTCAAGTCTTCCCCACCCCCAAGTCCCGGCCCGACGCAGTCACTGGTGATTTAGTGATGGACGAAATTCACAGTGGAGAAGATGGATAGAATTTTTTATTCATTCAAGAAATATTTGAGGGCAGCAGTAGAGCACTGCCTAGCATGCATAAGGCCCTAGGTTCAACCCCCAGCATTGGGAGAGAAAGAGAGAGGCAGGAAGGAGAAAGAAGGAAGGAAAAAAGAAAGGAAGAAAAAGAAACAAAGAGAGAAGAGGAGGAAGAAAGAGAAAGAAAAAAGGAAGAAGAAAGAAGGAAGGAAGGAGAAAGAAAATAGATTTGTTCTTTTTTTGTTTTGTTTGTTTGGTTTTGGTTTTTCGAGGTAGGGTCTCGCTCTAGTCCAGGCTGACCTAGAATTCACTCTGTAGTCTCAGGCTGGCCTCGAACTCACAGTGATCCTCCTACCTCTGCCTCCTGAGTGCTGGGATTAAAGGCGTGCGCCACCACACCCAGAGATTGAAGTTCTTACCAACAGTAAAATGGATAAACCAATTGTGGCCTAGACACACAATTTAATAATATGCATATAACATGAAAATGAAAAGTCTATAATTACACAAAATATGGAATATTAGGGCTGGAGAGATGGCTCAGCAGTAAGTCACTTGCTTACAAAGCCTGATGGCCTGGGGTTCAATTCCCTAGTACCCACAATGTGACGCGTGGGTCTGGAGTTTATTTGCAGTGGCAGGAGGCCCTGGAGTGCCCATATTCATCCTCTCTCTCTCTCTCTCTCTCTCTCTCATTGGTTTTCCCAGTTAGGGTCTCCCTTTAACTCAGGCTAACCTGGAATTCACTATCCAGTCTCAGGGTGGCCTTGAACTCATGGCCTTCCTGTGCCTCCCAAGTGCTGGGATTAAAGGTGTGTGCCATCACGCCCGGCTTCATCCTTTCTTTCTCTATCTGCCTCTCTCTCTCTCAAATAAATAAATAAAAATATTTTAATAATATAGAATATTAATGAATAAACACATGACAAGCTGGAGAGGAGCTGGAGAGATAGCTCAGCAGTTAAGTCATTTACCTGTAAAGCCTGAGGACCTGGGTTTGATTCCCCAGTACCTGCACAAAACCAGATGCACAAAGGGGCACGTGCATCTGGAGTACCTTTGCAGCACCTGGAGGCCCTGGCACACCATTCTGTCAGCCTGTTTCTCTTCTTTCTCTCTCTCTCTCTCTCTCTCTCTCTGCTTGTAAATAAATAAAAACTTCTTTTTACAAAAAGAAAAGCTGGAGATAAAAGGATAGACTCTGTATGATTTCAACGAGATGAAACACAAAAACGGGCAAAAGTGATCCACAGCCTCAGAATCAGGGAGGCAGTGGCTGGAAGGTAGAGTGAGGAATGCTTCTGGAATCCTGGGGATATTTCAATTGTAGATCGGAGTGCAGGTTATGTGGGTGTTGAGTTTGCACATGTTTATCAAGGCCGTATATTGTGGTATTAACTTTGCTGTATGCATATTGTATGTCAATAAAAGTTTTAAATATTTCTGACCACTCCATGCCAAGCACTGTGTTTATGGCAAACATTTTAAGAGCAGGGTATGTTTTACTTTTCAAGGTCGCTCTTTCATTTATTCACTTTTGGTTTTTCAAGGTAGGATCTCACACTAGCCCAGGCTGACCTGGATTACACTATGTAGTCTCAGGCTGGTCTTGAACTCACTGTGATCTTCCTACCTCTACCTCCGAGTGCTGAGATTAAAGGCAGACACCACCCTGGCCAGCTTGGTGTTGAACTCCTACAGAAGTGCTTGCTCCCTCACTCCCAGTTTATCCAGTGCTGGGGATCAAACTCAGGGCTTTGTGCACGTAAACAAACATTCCACCAACTAACCTGTATTCCCAGGTAGTAATTTATAGGTATTAACTTTTGCAAACTAGTTAGAGGGGGAAGGGCGCATGAGGTCCCCTCTTCTCAAAGGAGGTGGGAAGTCGCGATCTTCAGTGGTGCCCACACTGGTGAATCGCCCATGCTCTAGTGAGTAACCTCCACCCGTCCTCATGCAAGCTACCCTATTCACCACAAAAGCCATGCTAGGTGTGGTGGCACAGGCTTCAAGCCCAGCACTCGGGAGGCAAAGGTAGGAGGATCCACGTGAGTTAGAGTAAGACTTCAGAGTGAAATCCAGGGTTAGAGTGAGAGCCTACCTCAAAAAAAAAAACTTAAAGAAAATCACTTCTGAGATACCATGAATCAAAACACCTGTTTGCATATTCATTTCCACATTACATAAATATGACAGTGAAGTCTCAGGATGGCCTCGAACTCACAGCAATCTACCTACCTACCTCTGCCTCGTGGGTGCTGGGATGAAAAGCGTCTTCTCTCTTGTTTTACTTATCTAATTTTTTCCCTTTTATTCACTTTTCTCTCCTCACCCCTAGAGGTAACATTTTTTTTATTTAAAAAATATTTTATTTATTCATTTTCAAGCATATGTGTATATATATATATATGAGAGAGAGAGAGAGAGAGAGAGAGAGAGCATCAGGGCCACCACCTTGTGGGTCTGGCGTATGTGGGTCCTGGGGAATTCAACCCGGTGCCTTAGGCACTGGAGGCAAGTGCCTTAACTGCTCAACCCAGCCCTAGAGGTAACTTTTTAAATGATTTATTTGGGGTATCCTTTTTACTAGTCTTGCAAAATAGATATCATGTTATGTGTTGTGTTAGTTACTCTTATCACTGTGACAAAATAGACAGAAGCGACTTAAAGGAGGAAAGGATTTTTTTGGGGGGTGCTGCTTTTGGCTCACTATTTTAGAGAGATTTCGGTTCACGGTGGCTGGAAAGGCCCGGTAGCCCAGAAAGCAGATTGAGCCGCCTAGCCTGCAGGGTCCCCAGGGTCAGGGGAGGATTTTAAGGGCCTGCCTCTACTGACCTATTTCTGCCAGCCCGTCTTTACCTCCTACAAGCTCCACAGCCTTTAAATAGCAACACAAGCTGGGAAGCAAGCTTTCAAAACATGAGTCTGGGCTGGAAAGCCTGCAAGCCTAACAACGTAGGTTTGATTCCCCAGTACCCATGTAAAGCCAGATGCACAAAGTGACACATGTATCTGGAGTTTGTTTGCAGTGCCTGGAGGCCCTGGAGTGTCTTCTCTCTCTCTCTCTCTCTCTCTCTCTCTCTCTCTCTCTCTCTCTCTCTCTCTCTCTCTCTCCTGTGCAGGACATTTTAGATTCAAACCATAACATGTACACAGTTATTTTACAAATATTTATATAAATGATACCAGGTTACATATCTCATTCTGTACTTTACTGTTTCATTCCAGACTCTATTTTTCCAGATCTATCTGTACTGCTGAGAGTTGCTGCCAGGGATTGCAGAATCTCATTCACGCTACACTGGTGCAGAAAGTGCTCTACCATGATTATGGTTAATCTCAATTATCCACTTACCTGGATCTAGAATCACCTGGAAGACAAACCTCTGGGCATGTCTATAAGGGAGTTTCTAGATTAGGTCAGTCAAGGTGGGAAGACTCACCCAAACTGTGGGTGGCATCATCTTGTGGCCTGGAGTCCCAGACTGCATAAACAGGAGAAAGTGAGCCAAGCATCAGCCTTCATGGCTCTCTGCTTCCTGACTGTGGGTGCCATGTGACCAGCTGCTTCATCTCCCACCACCATGATGGACTGTATTCCCTTGAACTATAAACCAAAATAAACCCTGCTTGGCCGGGAGTGGTGATTCAGAGGTAGCAGGATCACCATGAGTTCAAGGCCAGTCTGGACTACAGAGTGAGTTCCAGTTCAGCCTAGGCTAGAATGAAACCCTACTTTGGGAAAAAAAGAACCCCTTTTTTCCTTAACTTGCTTTGCCAGATATTTCATCACAGCGATGAGAAAAGTAATTGATACAACCAGGCAATAGACTTCAGCTGTAACCTCTCTATTAACTGGTGGTTTTGAACTTGGACAAGTCTCTTCCCTATTTGGGCTTCAGCATCCTTGATTGTAAAATCAGAAGGCCATCTTCCTTTAGCTTTCCATGAAACTTCCTTTATTTTACATGCAAGAAATTCTGGTGCAGAGGGCTGGAGAGATGGCTCAGTAGTTAAGGCACTTGCCTCCAGTGCCTAAGGCCCTTGGTTCAATTCCCCAGTACACACATAAGCCAGACACACAAGGTTGTGGCCCTGGTGCGTTCTCTCTCTCTCTCTCTCTTTGCTTGAAAATGAATAAATAAAAAATATATTTAAAAAAATAAAAAAAGAAATTCTGGTCAGAGAGTGACAGCGACTTGATCAAGGTCACACAACAGTTGTCACCAGTTCAATTCAAGTTAGCCCAGATTTTATCAGCGGCAGACACAGTACGAAGAGCTTTGGATACTTAAATAACTGAGCTGAATGGGTCCTTCCTCCCCCCTCCCCCTCCCCCCCTCTGGACAAAGCTGTGTTAATTTTCCAAGAGCAGGTGCAGTGGTCACTGGTGAGATAGAGTAAAGATACCAATAGGATGTAGTTTCAGATTGTATATAAAACAGCACTTCCATCATCCTAACCAGGCTTTAAGATAAAGAAGAGAGATGGGAAAACCAAACCAAACCAACCAAACGAACAAAAAAAGCTGAGCATGGTGGTGCACACCTTTAATCCCAGCACTCAGGAGGCAGAGGAAGGAGGATCGCCTTGAGTTCAAGGCCACCCAGAGACTACATAGTAAGTTCCAGGTTGAGACCATATACCGCGAGAGAGAGAGAGACAGAGAGAGACAGAGACAGAGACAGAGACAGAGAGAGGTTGGGTGCACTGCTACCTACTGACTTTCTTTCTTTTTTTGATTATTTCTTTCTATAGTATTTAATACTATTAACCAATGTGATAGAGGAAGACAAATCAGATTTATTTATCTTCAGGCACGTTATGCACGGTACAGTAGTAGCCACAACATAAGTAACACTTATATTTCTCTCTCTAAAAGTGTTTTATTACTGCATAATATTAACAGCTACCGTTGATTATTGACTCTGTATTAGCCAGCTTGCCTGGGGTGACAGACAACTTCACACCCACTAGCATTTCTATGGGGATCTGAACTCCAGTCTTTATAATTATGCAGCAAGTGCTTTATCCAACACACACATCAATATTGTTTAAAAGCCCCTACGGTTGGAGGTAGGGATATAGCTCAGTGGTAGGGTGCTTTCCCAGCATGCGCAATGTTCTAGGTTCAACTCCCAGAACCACAAAAATTTTTTTACAAAGCCCTTGGGTGAGTCTATGGTGCAGCCAAGATTCAGGATTGCACGACAAGTGCTACATTCAAGGGAGGCATAAAATAGGGGACTTACCTACCTAAAGGTGATGAGACAAGCTGGTGTTTTTTGTTTGGTTTGGTTTTCTTTGTAAATATGTGTGAGGAGGTAGAAGCTCCACATTCAGGGAAGGCTGATCATGAGACACGGGGAGTTTAAAGAATATCCTGGGAGCCATGCCGTATTAAGAGAAAGACCTGCTATGACACTTTATTTAGGGAAAAGCCCACTTGCTACCCCAAAGCTAAGCAGGTATTTATACCAGTCATAACAAAGGAGGCAAGATGCCAAAAACCTTCTGTAATTTGTTTATAGTATATGATTTTGTTGACTCATTTCAGGCTGGACTTCCAATCAGGACCCCCTAATTTTTTAAATTTAAATTTAATTTTATTATTATTATTATTTTGGTTTTTTGAGGTAGGGTCTCTCTCTAGCCCAGGCTGACCTGGAATTCACTATGGAGTCTCAGGCTGACCTTGAAATCCCAGCCATCCTCCTACCTCTGCTTCCCAAGTGCTGGGATCAAAGGCATGCATCATCATACCTGGCTTTGAATTTTTTTTTTTTGAGGTTGCATGTAGCCCAAGCTGGTTTTGAACCTATACAACATAGGATACTCTTGAAATCCTGATCCTCTACCCTCCTAACTGCTGGGACAACAGCCATGTACCACAATGCCTGGCCTTGTATTTGTGTTGCTGGGAATGGAACCCAAGTGCCAGTTACCACCAGCTATACCTCTAGCCAAAGAGGTTGTTGCTTTGAGTGGGGTTTATGTACTGGTTAGCTTCTGTTCATACCAGCCTGCCTACTACATGGACCCTGTAATAGTGACACATTTGAGTCCTCTTTCCCATCTTTCACTCAGGTATAGGCCAGCCGATTTGAAGGTGATTGCAAGAGGGCTGGGAAATTAATTCCCTGCCACTTTTCAGCGAGTGTGCTTGGAGCAAGGGGTGAGTCTCCTTTAAGGCTGCTCCTTGTACCATGGCTCCATGTCCAAGACTCTCCCAGTCTCAATGATCTGTCTTTCCTCTCCGTACCGACTTCAGTTCAAGGGGTGTTTAGAGAGACTCCTGAACTCTCCCTGTCTCCCCTTACACTGCCTGCCACCCACATGTTTGAAATCAGTGCTTTGTAAATAAACCTTCATCAAATGAGCCCGGCATATGTCATCTGTTTTCTGTTGAGGCCTTGAAGCAAGGAGAAGCTTTCCTTTTTTTAAAAAAAGAAGATTAATTTACTTATTTGCAAGCAGAGAGAGAGAGAGAGAGAGAGAGAGAGAGAGAGAGAGAGAGAGAGAGAGAGAGAGAATAGACATGGTGCCAGGGCCTCTAGCCACTTTATGTGGGTCGTCAGGCTTTGCGGACAAGCACCTTAATTGCTGAGCCATCTAACCAGCCCAGAAAGGAGCTTTTACTAAGGATAGGGAAGGGGAAGAAATCTCAGCAAGAGTGATGGCAAAGAGGAATTGAAATGTATCGGTTGTGTTTGCTTGGTCCCCTTTCTTGGTTGGGGGACAAATTGCTAAACTCAAAGCTGTGTTCTCGATCCAGATCTTCCCAGACTCAGCAGCAGCATCTGACCGGCTGATGGCACTCCACACAGGAACACACACTGGACATGCGAGACAACACCCTCTGGTTGTTTTGTTCTGGATACTCTTTTTTTAAAAAATATTTTATTTATTCATTTTCAAGCAGAGAGAGAGGAGAGAGGAGAGAGAGAGAGAGAGAGAGCACCAGGGCCACCACCTTGTGGGTCTGGCTTATATGGGACCTGGGGAATTGAACCCAGGGCCTTAGGCACTGGAGGCAAGTGCCTTAACTGCTGAGCCATCTCTCCAGCCCTGTTCTGGATACTCCAGGGAGAGAGCTGAGAGCACAAGGACATCCCGGGAAGGACGAGAGCGAAACACACGCGGGGTTTTGCGTGGGCTTCGGCGGAGGGAGGCTGGAGCCCCTCCGCGTGGGGGGCCGGAGGGTCGACGTGCACGTGGTGGATTCAGAGCAGAAACCTGCAGAGAAGCCAGGATCAAAAGACAGGCTACACTTTCCTATCCTCACCCATTCAGACTGCTGGGTGGGGACAGAGGTTCAACTCATGTGGGACGGGGCCACAGGAGAAGAGCTGAGAAGCTCACCTGAGGGTCTCTGGAGAGGAAGGGGTTACACACAGGATCGCCATCTTTATAATGTCAGAGTCAGGTATGCAAGGGAGGACCCAATTGCTTAGTAGACTCAAGAGGGTTCACATCTGGTCAGCCCGATTGGTCGACAGCATGCTAGACTGTAGAGGGGGGCTTATAGATCAGTCTCAGTCAGACATGAGTTGCAGTTTTGCCAAGAAGAGATGGCACGTAGGTCGGCGTCTCCTAGTTCCCTCTGGGCCTCAATCCCTGACTGAAACTGCCTAAAAGAAGCTAGCTTTCTCCTATTCTCTCTCAGTTGGAAGATTGCTGTGAGTTTGAGGCTGCACTGAACTGCCTCAAACTGAACAAACTGAACATTCGGAGCTGGGGGGCTGTAGCTCAGGGGCAGAGTGATTGTCTACCACAAACAGGCCCAGGTTCAATTCCTACCACTTGGCACTGCAAAAACAACAGAAAACATGGATTCCAAACTCTCAGTCAAAGGCAAAGTCTTCATAATGCCGTATGAAGTATGCTGTGGCTGCTCTGGTGTCATCCATGCTCCTGAAAGTAACCCCTCACCCACGCTCTGCATGGAATTCTGATCAATAAACTCACTGGTTGACCAGGGTGAACCTTAGTCGAATCAAACTTCAGTCTGTCACTAGAACAAACACTTGTTTGTTTTTTTCACAGAAAAGTGTTCACACAACAACTTGTGAGATAAAAGCAGAATGACAGAACGTTCAGATCATCTTTGTTTACCTACTGAGTTCAAAGCCAGCCTCATCTGATGGTTAAGTTTTGTTGTCAACTTGACCTGTTAGCAATCCATAGTACACAGGACATGGTGGCACACACCTTTCATCCCAGCACTTGGAAGAAAGAGGCAGGAGGATCGCCATGACTTTGAGGCCAGCCTGAGACTACATAGTGAATTCTAAGTCAGCCTGGGCTACAGTAAGACCCTACCTCAAAAAGAAAAGAAAATCCAGGAGAATAAATTGACCATTTGACATTTTTAATAAGAAGCACTATACACTCCCAACACTCAGGCAGCAGAGATAGGAGGATCACCATGAGTTTGAAGCCAGCCTGGAGCTATAGAGTGAGTTCTAGGTCAGTCTGGGCCAAAGACCCTGTCTTAAAAAAACCAACAAAAAAAGCACTATACACTTTAGGTGAAATACATCACTACCAGTAAATATATATGTATACACATACATACTGTCATAGTCAGCTCATGTGCTGCTAGGATGAATCTCCAATTCAGGCACAGTTTATGGGAGGAAAGGATTTATTGAAGTTACAGATCCAATAGAAGTTGGGAAGTGCCACAAAGGTGAAAGAGACTGGCCCCCTTTCACAGGTCCAAGGAGAGAGGGGGGGGGAGAGACCATTACCAGGCCCATGCACACAACAGCAAATAAATATGTGGGAGGGGAGAGTTCTTTCCCCTTTATATAGCCTTAGGGCAGGGTCTTGCAACCCTATCCCAGACTTGTTGGCTTCCTGAGTCTCTGGAATTTCTGCACTGCTCTCCCAGGAAGGGATGTTTATTTCTGAGCTTCCTTACATCCTGCTCCCTACTGAGAGGATTGCCTTCCTATGAACAACCTCAGAGACAAAGATGACCAAAAAGGTCAAGTTGACAACATAACCATCACACATACCTCACTCTTTTTCTGGGTGGCCTGTTGTTGACATTTACTAGCAGGAAACTTCTAATTCGCAACTCAAACTTGTCCAAACTGGGCTCTTGATTATTTAAAAATTTATTTATTGGTTATTTATTTATTTGAGAGAGAGAAAGAGAGAGAGAGAGAAGAGAGGAAGAAAGAGAATGAGCACGCCAGGGCCTCCTGCCACTGCAAACAAACTCCAGAAGCTT
>PVHP010040060.1:0-16048 GCA_004024765.1 Zapus hudsonius | reverse complement strand
AAAGCCAACTTTGAAGAGCAGGAAAACATTCAGGCCCTTTACTTCAAAAGAGTCCACATTCTTCCTGCTGTCCCAATGCAGATCACCTGGCACAATCTCAATGGTTGTCATCTCAAACAATTGCAGCTGATTGGGCAGCAGTTTTGGGTAAAAGATTTCATTTCTTTCTCTGCCATCTCCATCTGCTCACACCAGTCCATTTCTACACAATGCAACCCTGCACAGAACACAGCAAGCCTCTCACACAAACTTCTTCTAGACCAGTCCCAGCAAAGTTCCTTCTTACCCTGGCAAGCCAAACCCCACAGTCCATAGTCCTTACTGCATTCAGGTCTTTCCACTTCTGACCAGAATGGTCCATCAACTTGTACTTACAGCACTGCAAGGTGTCTCTTAGGCCAAGGTTTCAAAACTGTCCACATTCCTCCTGCAAATCAGTTCCAAAAGGACAAAAGCCACAGAATCAGGGTTCTAGCAGCTACAAAAAATCCCACTCTCTGGTACCGAAACTGTTGTAGTCAGCTTTCTCATTGCTGCCACAAAGAACCCAACCAAAGGCAGTTGATGGAAGGAATGGGTTTACTTTGACTTATAGACTTGAGGTGAGGCTTTGTGATGACAGGGAAAATGACGGCATGAGCAGCGTGTGGACATCATCTCCACCACAGCACTGGAAATAGCAGCAGTAAGGTGTTCCAGACACCAGCAAGGGGAAGCTGGCCTGCCCCCAACAAGGTTCCAAAATTGCCATTAGCTGGGGATCAAGCATTCAGAACACACATGCTTGTGGGGGACACCTGGATCAAACCATCACAGTGCCCAAGAAGGAAAGTGATTAGAAAAAGCAGCTGCAGAGTGAAAAGTTCACTGAGAATATAAACCTTTCCTGACTAGAGAGCTCCAAAGCCAGAAGCCGCTCCTACAGCCTGAAAGGGACAGCCGAAGAGACCATTTCAAGGGCAGTACAAGGACAGGTGCTGGTTCTGCCAGAGAGCACAAGGAGCTATACAGGGTTCCACAGTCCCAGCTGGAACTAGAGCCACAGAGTGAAAAACAACATGGGATAAAGTGGAGGGGCAAAGAAAGAGCTTTCCTGACCCCTTCTCAACCCTCTTCACTACCAAGGTCAGAGGACATGACCTACCCCACCTCTGTTCCAGTAGGGCAAACTACTTATCCTCTAGAAGGTAGCTAAGGGCTGGAGAGATGGCTCAATGGTTAAAGCACTTGCCTGTAAAGCCTAATGACCTGGGTTCAATTCCCCAGTACCCACGTAAAGCCAGATGCACAAAGTGGCACATGCATCTGGAGTTCGTTTGCTTCAGGCCCTAGCACACATATTCTATGCCTTTGTCTCTATGTTTCTCTCTCTCTCTCTTTCTCTCTCTCCTTAAAAATAAATTAAAAAATTTTTTAAAGGAGGTAGCTAAATAGATTAGCAAAGACTTCCAATCTCAGACAAAAGATGGTGGCTCGACATGAAAAGTCATCAAGGGACAAGCGAAGTGACTGAGTAAAAGAAGGCCTCACCTGCTCCTCTCCAGAATTACCCTCCTTAGCCACAGGCTTCAAGGAATCTGAATGCTGGAAGAGCATCTAAGGCTCAGTTTTCATTTGGATTGCTAAGGACCCAGAAGACACTGCTGGCACTCAGTATGTACACAGAGAACATCAGAGTTCAGTGTTGTTAGGAGCAGAGCTTATCAGCAAATCCAGGAGTGCTCGAACAAGTAGATACATCTTGAATATAGATATGGAAGGGAGCAGAAGCAAAGCCAGGATTTGGGAGCCCTCGAACAGAGGTGAAGACCAAAACAACGAAAGTAGAGTCACTGTCTTAAGAGCAACCTCAGAGCGCAAAAGACTGGACAAGAACAGTCTTCAATTCATGGCTACAGGTCAGAAAAAGAAGCAAGCCAGGCAACAAGATTATCAGAGAATTACACAGGTCAAGAAAGGAGGGAATCATGAAAAAAATCAAGTTGTAGGTAGCAATGTCAAGAATTTAGTTTGGGTGCTGAGATGGCTCAGGGAGTTAAAAGTGCTTGCTGTATAAGCAAGAGGGCCTAAATTCAATCCCTAGCACCCAAGTAAATAAAAGCCAGGCAATAAATAAATAAATAAATAAATAAATAAATAAATAAATAAAGCCAGGCAACAAGAGTGGGATACCTCCTAGTCAGATGTTGGTGAGGGCCCCTGTGGCCCCCAAACAATATAGGCTGCTGTCAATGTTGTAGGTTGCTTACTAGAACTAGAGCTTAAGAAATTCCCCATGTCCTGAGAAAACCTGCTGTGTATAAATAATGTTGATATATCCTGCCTGAGCTTCATATATTCTAACATAAATCAATATTCATGATTGTTAGGTTTGAAAAATGATTCAATGGTTAAAGGTGCTTGCCTACAAAACTGCTTTATAGCAATCAAAATGTCTCTAATGTATATTAAAATCAAACTGTTTCAGTTCAGCAATGACCATGTTTTACTCTATTCTTTTTTTTTTTGTTTTACTCTATTCTTAAACTACATGTAATCAAACAGTCTTAGTCAAGATTTTACTTAAGTAATTATCTCAGTTCTGATTCTCAAGTTCATTGCTCATAAGTAAATTAAGTTTCAAGATATATTCCCTGCTTCAGGATACAGCCTCATGTACAAATGATCTTCACCTGAGAGAAATGATCTTTGGCTCTGCTGTTCTACTTCCAGCCTTCCCTGGGTAATTGGTACCCACACAGGTAGACAAACTAACCAAAGATGTTTTCAAACACAGAGATGCCAAGCTTTTATGCTGTCCTAAATGTATTTTCCTGACAATTTCTAGATCAAATCAATTGATTTAGATTTGTTGGTAAGAATATTGTCTCCAGGGCTGTTCACATGTTCTGCCAGATACTTAAAAAGATAAGACATGCCTGCCTTCTATGTTCCAGATATGGCCTAGACTGTCACCTAACAAGTTAAATCATTTTAAACTTTTATAATATTTTATTTATTTGCAAGGAGAGAGAGACAGAGAAAGAGAGAGAATGAATGGGTGTGCCAGGGCCTCTGGCCACTGCAAATGAACTCCAGATGCATATACCACTTTGTGCATCAGGCTTTACTTGACACTTGGAAATTGAACCCCGGGTCATTAGGTTTTAAGGACAAGTGCCTTAACCCCTGAACCATCCCTCCAGCCCAATTCTAAACTTCTATGCCATTCTGTAACTTGATCTGCTTTACTCAAGGCTAAGCTAACCAGATGTGCTCATCTTGTAAATGTCTAAGTACTTAATAACCACATGTCAAAGCCAAAGCCAGCTGCAGACACAGGAGATTAAAAGGACAACCAATATTTTGGTTCCAGCTCTCAGGTCAAAAAGCCACAGAAGATGATGGAACAGTTCTAACATGTCCTACAACTTCGGTAAGCCACCTATCTTCTTAATCAGAGAGGACACAGAGACCCAGATATTGGACTTCTAGTCAGTGTACAGTCTGTAAGAGGAAAATCACAACAAAGAACTCCATCCAAAGGAAGCCACAGGGTCAGCACAACCGTGACTTATCCTAGCAGATGACACAATGCAGAGAGGCCCGGAGCTCACAGGTCCTAAAAGTCTCTCCTACAGAACCATTACTAACCTCCAAAAATACAATACATAGTTAATTTTGGCTGCCTGCATGCTCTTAAACACCCGGTGAGAGTATAACCTCTTACTCTGACAATAAGCAATAAACAAAGACTCAGCTAACAGGCTTCCCTGGGTGATGCTAAATCTAGATATCCACTCATCCTGGTCATATGCTTAAGGTTGGACTTACACTTGCTTCTAACCAGCCTCCATCCTCTTTTACTGCTGGGGTGATAATCTAGATGTTTTTCTTAACTGTTTGTTTTATAATGTTTTCTTAGAGTCAAAAGAAAAAGACCTACTTATAGATGGTGGTGGGACATCAGACTGGTTCACAAGAAATAGCCTCTCCACCCTGGGCTTTAGATAAACACCCTGCACCCCGCCGCCCCCCAAGCGCTAACTGCCAAGCTCTACCTTCTACCCTACTCAACTTGAAGCGGTGAAGAACACTCTTTATCCCATTTCCATGACAACAATTAGAGTTTCTTCTCAGGAGGGAAAAATAAAAATGATAGTAATCAATTAGCCAAAGGCCCATAGACACCACCCTGGCTGCCCGAGGAGACTAGAACCTGAGGCATCTGATCCAGTCTCATCCAAGATGGCTGCAAGTAACACCCCAACAACTTTCTGCTTTTTTCCCCAGCTCCACACATCCCCAGTGGGATGTTCCAGTGTTGCACAACAAATTCCTCCAAATTGAAAGGTTCCTTCCTGAAGGGAGGAAGGAGTCAAGAGGTCAAACAGTCTGTAAGAGCTGAAACTTAAAAGGCCACACAACCACTCCCCAAGGTTATAGGATTAGTAAACAACTAGTGAGAGAAGATTCTGATCAGTGTTGTGTAGGAGTTTTCTTGGAATTGGAACACTCTCTCCTGAAGTCAGGAGTTAACAAGTCTGGGAAACAGTTTTGTAAGATCCCTCCCTCTGGTTATTTAAAAGTTGCACAAGTGCTTTGTCCCTAAGGTTATAGAAAAGTGAAGCCGATGCTTTGGCGCAGGTTTAGCAGCTGGACTGCCTCCAAGTCCCACACACGCTGAACCCTCTACCCTGCCCTGCAGGCCCCACAGCATGCACCAGAGCTGCAGCTTCCTGAGTCCTTACCAACGCTGGGATGGGTCTTGGTGATGCAGCCGACTCTGAGTCATCGCTGCTCCTGCAAGCAACCCCTGGTCTGTAAGTAATCCAAATAAACTCGCCGGATCACCAAAACTGGTTTTGGTGTAGCTGTACTTTGCTCACTCGTGGGATGAACAGAAGTTGTTTATGTCTACCTGGGGAAAAGTTTCACATGACACCCAGACTGCTCTGAACCTTTTCCTTCTTACACTTTACTGAGCTAGTGATCATTATTGTAGCAATTAGTGTAGAAGAGGAACATTCCAGTGAAACCCCTTCCTTCAGTATTCCAACATAGTAACTGGGCCTCCCAGAGGAAAACATCCTGTCAAATCATAGTTATGGTCAACATTTACAGAGCACTGTCTATGGTCCAAGCAAGGTACTAAGCTCATTTACTCTTCACAACAACCCTCTGAGGTGATTCTAATATGCTGCTCATTTTACCCATGAGGAGACCAAACTTCAGAGAGGTTAAGTAACTTGAGGTTTGTGCAGCCAGAGAGCAATAAAGTCAGAATTTAACACGTTTGGCCCCAGAATCCAGGCTCTTTCCATGGACCATGCTTTCTCTCCAAGGGTCTGTGAAATCAGCCACAAAAACTAAAACCATCATTGTATTTGTTCTGCAATGGTATAAATAACCATGCACATTTTGTGTCAGGACAGAAGTTTTTAAATGAGCCTACTGGGAGCTCTCGTGGAAACACCTGCCTCTGTAATTTCCAAGTTGTTGTAACATACATACATTCATTCATTCTCTCTTTCTCTCTCTCCCTCTCTCTTTCTCTCTCTCCCTCTCTCTTTCTCTCTCACTCACTTTGATTGCAGAATGCCCCTGACACAGAAGAAAGCTATTGATTCAGTTGTCGCTAGGGTACACACCTGTAACCTTGCACTTGGGAGGCAGAAGCAAGACAAATGTAAGGGGGTCGGGGAGAGAGTTTCAAATAAAAAAATTGCAGCAAGTAACTATAGTTTCCTCTGTGGTTTGACCTCTTAACCTTCTTATTCAAACTCTCAAGTAGTACCTTCAGCAAAGCATCCCTGTTCATCCTCACACAACCCAGCACCAAGTACTCCCTCATATATACCCAACTGTCTGGCAAAAACTCAGAAGAAAAGAGGCAAACTCTACATTGAATAAAAGTTGACCAAAATGATATCTAAGTTCTATGATCCTGTGATAGTCTGAATGGATGTCCCTCAATAGATTCAAGATTTTTGTTAAAGCTTGTACCTTAAAAGAGGTGTCACTGTGGGCAGATCCTAGGGTCCAGCCCTAAGGTGTTTCTGGGGGTGGATCTGGAATTTCATATACATGTGGACAGCAGTCTGAACTCTGCTTGGAGTTCCTGCAGTTTGGCTATCTATCTGAATGTACTTGGTTTTGGAGTTTGTGGTGGTGGGTTTTTTCTCTGTTGGATCTGTAAGCTTCAAATAAATCCCTCTTCCTCCCATAAACTGTGCCTGGTTTGGAGGTTTAACCCAGCAGTGTGAGCTGACCACAAGAGATCCTGATACCCTACTCCCCATACAAGGCAATATTGTTTCCACATGCAAAGAAAATGGAGCCTGGAAGGTGAATAAGACTTGGCTAAGCATGCCATCAGGTAAACCAGGTGAGTTAAAGAAATGGCCTAGACCTAGTCAGTGTACCTTCCACTCAGCTCTAGACTGTGAGCTCTTATCAGGGAGTAAGAGGACCTCTTTCTACATATGACCGAGAAGTAATTGGGATATTATTCATATTTCTTCCTTGACCCTGACTGAGGTCCTGAGAGTGATCAGCTTGTGACTGAACGAGTTATAGGAAACTCCATTCCATTCCATTTCCACTCCAACACACAGTAAGAGCACAGGCGCTGGATTTCAAACGAGGTCTCTCCCTGACTAGCATGTGACTTCAAACTACATGCTGAACCTTGTCAAGAATCAACTCCTACATCTACAGAGACTTGATAGTAACTATTTAGTAGTATAGTTATCAGATTAAATGAGATAACAGAATATAGAGCACAGTGCCTGACACAAAGTGAAAGGTCTAGAAGCTTGTAGCTCCTACTATTCTTAGAGAAATTTCTGAAGAAAAGACAGGATAAACAAAAGCAGTGAAGTCTTCATGACCACACAAGACCGTCTTCCGTTTTACCAAGCACCTGTATGGAGCCCAGTTTTCCTGAGCCATAAGTCACCTACCCACCTAGACTACACTGGGTACAGACACTGAAATCTGTGAGAGATCCTGATTGGGGGCTGGAGAGATTGCTCAGTGGTTAAGGCACTTGCCTGTAAAACCTAACAACCAGAATTCAATACCCCAGTTCCCACATAAAGCCAGATGCACAAAGTATACATGTGTCTGGAGTTCATTTGCAGTGGCTAGAGGCCCTAGTGTGCCATTATCTCTCTCTCTCCTATATTCTGCTTGTAAATTTTTTATTAAAAAAAGATTCTGATTGACCCGACATCAGTGTCAGTTAACCAAAAGCAAATGCTTCAGAGTCCATCGTTCTGATGTCTCAAGCCTGTCTCCAAGTTTCTGCTGCTACTCTTCTATCTCTAAGAGGAAATCAGGGACAGAAGGAGTAGCCTGGGCAGGTACAGCTGAACAAGGATCAGGGCTCATCTTTTCTTTCTTCTATTGTCTCTAGGCTTCCAGAAAACATTAGGGTCACTTAGTGAGAAACAAGAGAGGAAGAAACATAAGACTTCCAGCACAAAACTCCAAAAGGACTATCAGGCCTGGAGAGATGGCTCAGCGGTTAAGGCACTCGCCTCCAATGCCTAAGGTCCCAGGTTCAATTCCCCAGGACCCACATAAGCCAGACCCACAAGGTGTGGCCCTGGTGCTTTCTCTTTCTCTCTCTCTCTCTCTCTCTCTCTCTCTCTCTCTCTCTCTCTCTCTCTCTCTCTCTTTCTCTCCTTGAAAATGAATAAAATATTAAAAAAAACAAAAGACTATCAGTGAATAAGTAAACATACCAACCCTTACTCTGTGCCTTGATGGACAAGCATTCAACCTTTACCCTCTAGAAAGTGCCACATAGAGGCATTTCAGCACTAGCCTCAGTTTCCTGAGCACACTCGACACCAGCCTAGGAAACATAGCATACCAAAGCTACCATCACTGACCTCGAGAGGCTTCAGCCAGTTGATAACGTGGTTTTTCACTTTTGAGAATCAAACAGTACAATTATTAAAAACAAAGCCCCCTAGGGAGTGTGCCATGAGAAAATAGATAGTATTATAGGCAACTTGAAATACAAATTACAACTTTGTAATGATGTAGGCAACAATTAGGGTTCTCCTTAAACTAATTGAGGAAACACACACAACTAGTACTAACAAAAACATTTTGTGGCAATCTAAGAGGGGAGGTCACCAAACAGAACTTACTAGCACCAAGTTGGCAATGACTGTTTTCCAGGTAAATGAAACATTTTCTTTTTAACACTCTCGAGAGCCCAAGACTATTTATAATACCAGATTCTTAAAAACTTGAAAGGGAGATGAATTTTTAAAACATACACATTTACATACGTGGGCAGAAACACAAAAATCAAATGCCTCTCAACACAGCTCAGAGGAGCCATAACTCACGGGTTTCACAATCCCACCCAACACCCAGAGAAAATCTAACGTCTTCTCCAAAAGATGGTGGGAGACTGGGTAGGTAGCCAAGAAACAAAGAAACCTAAAGTCAGCGTTTGGCAGGACAATTAAGGAGGAGAGACTTTTAAATGCATTGTTTCTGACTCTAAATATGTCTACGTTTACCAATTTGGGATCAGAAACCACATTTAGTGCTGCTGTGACCGTGGGCTAAAAATATTAAGCCGAGTATTGCCTAGGAAACGGCAGTCCTCATCAGCAGCAGCCCATTCCCGAGCCCAGGCCTTGCCATCCTGGGCTTTGCTGAAAGTCTAGTTACAAGCTGAATTGCCTCTGTTCTGCCAAGGCCTCCTTTTCAGAAGACAAGCTCAACATGGTGACGCAAGTCTGTAATTCCAGCACTTGAGAGAGAGGCTGAGACAAGAGGATCACAACTTTGATGCCAGCCTGAACTACATCCTGAGTTCTAGCCAAGACCTTATCCCAAAATACAGAAATAAATAAAATAAAATGAGGCTGGGAAGATAGCTCAGCAATTAAGGGCACTTGCTTGCAAAGCCTACCAGCCTGGGTTCAGTTCCCAAGCTACCAGATAAGCCAGACTCAAAAAGTGGCACAAATATCTGATGTTCACTTACAATAGCAAAAGGCCCTGATGCACCCATACATATGCACATGTGCACACAAATGAAAAAATAATGGCAAGGCATGATGGTACAGCAACTAATCCCAGAAAAGAAAGCAAGTAGAATGATTGCAAGCTTAAACCCACCTTCAGCTACATAGTGAGCCTGAGAAACATAGTGATACCCTATCCAAAGGGGGCGGGGGAGGGGGGAAAGACAGGCAAGGAAGAGGCAGAAGAGGCAGGGGTAATATCAGCTACAGTGGCAACAGCAGGAAGCAGAGCTCAGGACTGACTTGAGTGGTCCACAAAGTTCTATTCCATAAGTCGTAACAAGTAGAATTCATCTAATTGAGAACTCCACAAAGGTAAGGAAAATTGTCTAGCTACCCAAGTCCTTATATCCTTTTTGTCCAACACTGCTCCTGGTACTCAAAAAATATCTGTTGATTGAATAAAACCAATAATAAAAAAAAAAAGTCAGGCATGGTGACACACATCTTTAATCCCAGCACTCAGGAGGCAGAGGTAGGAAGATCACCATGAGTTCAGGGCCAGCCTGAGACTACACAGTAAATTCCAGTTCAGCCTGGGCTAGAATGAAATCATACCCAGAAAAAAATATATACAGTCATAGAACAGCAAATGATGTTGTCATTAAGATGGGTTTAAAAATGGGCTTTGTAGAACAGGGATTTGTTGCAAAGAAGTTGTTCAGTGGAAGGGGGACAGAGGAAGAGGGACAAAAGAAAGGAACAGGAGGGCATTATGATAAAAATACATGACATACATGTGTAAAAATAGTAAAAAAAATAGGCTTTGGTAATATATGAAAACAGATACATAAAATATTACTGAGACAAAGGCAGAAGGATCACTGAAAGTTCAAGGGGAGCCTGATCTACATAGCGAATTCCTGGCCTGTCAGGGATACATAGTGAGACCCTGTCTCAAAACAGCCCCCCTCAAAATATAGATATCTTGTTGAATAGAAGAAGCAGCACATAATGGCCTATGTATATGAATTACTACCTTGAAAACATATGTGTGGCTACCCCTATGATCAGATATGAGCTTAGAATTGTGGAAAGCTGTGCTCAGTGGAGTCTTTCATCATGATATGCAGGCTATATGAGAAAACATTTAAATATAATTTGCAACAACAACAAAAAAAACCACTCCGTTTTCAACTGACTTGTTCTGATCCCTTGGATAGCTCAGAGGCCTGGTTCTTGTTCAGTAAAGCAAACCCAAAACCAGATGATCCAGTCGCCTGCCCAAGGAAACATAGAACACATGGGAAAAGTTACAGTCTTAAAGCCCAGTTTATCAACTTGTCCCTATTTGCCAAAGTAGCCTCTAGCCTGAATCATCAGTAAGACTGGCTTACTAGACAGGTGGTCAAGCTGGGCGTGGCAAAACAAAGTGTGGAAAAGCTGACCTTTTGCTCCAGCTTTAAGGTTGTAAGGGATGCCAGGGCCTACTGGTAAGTAAAATGACTGCTTAAAAAAAAGGCAGCAGTAAGTACACCAATCTGTCTAAAAGTCTTCTGAAAAGCAGAAGAGAAGGGAACACCTACTTAATCCATTTTTATCATTAATATATCCTGATTTAAAAAAAAAGCCAGGCAAAAATACTACAAGAAAACTACACCTAAATGCAAAAATTCTAAACAAATTATTAGCAAACCAAATTTAGTAGTATATGAAGAGGATTATATAACATGAAGTCATATTTGTCCCAAAAATATAACAATGGCTCAACAAATTATATTTAATCAATGCAATACCACATTAAGAGAAGAAAAAAACACATGATTATCTTAACTGATAAAATATTTAACAAAATACCCTTTCATGATTAAAAAAAGCACCAAGTAAATCAGGAGCAGAAGAGAACATCCTCAACATACTAAATGACATACATGAATAACCTGCTGTTAATACTATATTCAGTGGGGAAAGACTAAAAGCTCTTCTAAGATTAGAAACAAGACAACAAAGCCTGCTCTCACCATTTCTATTCAACTTAATACTAAAAGTCTTAGCCATAGCAATTAAGCCAGAAAAATAAAAGATATCCATATTAGAAAGGGAGAAGTAAAACTATTTATATTTGCAGATGGCATGATCTTATATGTCGAAAACTCTAAAGACTCTACCAAAGTCAGGTGCAGTAATATATTCCTGTAATCCCAGCAACTGAGAGGTGGAAGGGGCCAGGAGGATCAAAAGTTCACAGTCATCCTTGGCTAGCAAGTTCAAGGCCAGCCTGGGCTATATGAGACTTTGTATAAAAAAAATTCTGTTAAAGTTAATAAATTTAGCAGAGTTGCAGAATACAAAATCAATACACAAAATTAATTGTATTTCTAAACACCAACAATGAGCTATCCAGAAAATGGAGGCATTTACATTTAAAATACCATCAAAAACAATAAAATACTATATACTGAAAAAAACTGTACACTGAAAATAAAACTTTGCTAAAGAAATTAAAAAACATAAATAGAAACATTTGGGAATGGATGGGAGGATTTAACATAGCTACAATTCCACCCAAAGCAATGCACAGATTCAATGCAATTCCTATCAATTCCCAGTAGCATTTTTCACAGAAATAGAAAACCATATCCTAAAATTTATATGGAGTTTCAAAAAACCCCAAATACTCAAAACAATCTTGAAAAACAACAAAGTTGGTGAGAGACACAAACAGAATTCACTAGTGCATTATTTCAAAATTTATTACAAAGCTCAAATAATTAAGAAGTATAGGCTGGCAAAAGAGCTCAGTAGCAAAAGGCAGTTTCTTATAACGCCTTCCAGGCCGAGTTCAATTCCCAAGCTGACCACATAAGCCAGTTGCAAAAATTCATTTGTAGTGGCAAGAGGCACTGGCACGCCTGTACATATAAACACACATGTATGCGAAAGAAAATAATCTATGGAAAAGTACAGCATTGGGCTAGGAGATGCAAACATGAGCGCCTGAATTTGGATTCCAGCACCAGAGAAATGCTGGGCACGGTGGCATGCAGCTATATATAGTCCCAGTGCTTGGAGTAAGAGATAGGAGGATGCCCAAAGGCATGTAGGTTAGCTAGATAAGCAGAATCAGCGAGCTCTGGGTTCATCAAGAGAACCTTTCTCTTGGGCTGGAGATGGTTCAGTGTTTATCTAGACCATCAGGCTTTGCAAGCAAAAGCCTTTAATTGCCAAGGCATTTCTCCAGCCTGGGTTAAATGTAAAATGGCACAGCATCCATTGAAAAGTCTGGTAATTTGTCAAAAAGCTAGTCATAAGACTACCCAAGCCTGCAATTCTTCTCCTAGGCAGATACACAAAAGATCTGAAAACAGGTACCAAATATTTGCTTATGAATATTTATAATATCCAAAAGGGAGAAATGCTCAAACATCCATCCAGATGAGCAGAATTTTATAAAATGTGGAGATATATATATTTAGAAAACAGAATACTAGTCATAAAAAGTAATGACGTTCTGATGAATGCTATAACAGAAACCTTGATAGATAAACGAGTACATTGCATTGTTCTCTCTCTCTCTCTCTCTCTCTCTCTCTCTCTCTCTCTCTCTCTCGTGTGTGTGTGTGTGTGTGTTTGTGTGTGTGTGTGGCATGAGTTGTGTGCATGTATGAGTAGATGTGTACACCTCATGCACGTGCTGGGTGTCCTTCTCTTACCATTCGTATGCATATTTCCTTGAGATGGGGGGCCGGTCAGCAATCTCCATCAAGTCTCGGGTCTCTGCTCACTGTAGACTGGGGTTACAGGCATGCAGTACCATGCACAGCTTTTTACATGGGTTCTGGGAGTCAAACTTAGCAGCCCAGCCCAAGAGGCCCTCATGCTTAAGGAGTAAGCACTCAACCACTGAGCCATGTCTCCAACCTCTTCTAAAAAAATGTAAGAAATAAAAATCGTGTTTTCTATAGTTTTTTGGAAGATATACTTGGTCATAGTAGAAGTCCCCATGATTTTTAAACTGCTAAGAAGTTTTTATCATGGATGTGTTGAATTTTATCAAGTATGATTCATTCCTACATCTACTAAGATGATCATATAGTTTTACCCTTATTGACTAATGTGTCAAATTTTATGTTTCATTTTCTAATGTCAACTACCCTTCAATTCTTGAGATAAGACCAACTTGGTCGGATGAGCACTTCTCTGCCCTGCTAGATTTCATCTGTCATATATATTTTGTTGGTCCTCTGCATGCTACCATATTTCTCTGTAAATAAACCATGACATCTATCAACCTAAACTACAGTATGAACTGGCATGCATCCAGTTCTTACCTACTGTTCTAAACCTAGCTAGTACAGGTTTAAGGCATAGCAAGAATTCAATAAGCAGAGTTGAAGAACAATAAGTATATCAGTGGGCAGGTGGCAAGATGAACAACTGAACAGATGAATACCTCAACACAGAAGAGTGGCATTTGCCCTGGCGGACATATAGAACACATCTTTTCTGGCAGGGACACATTCCAAAGGGTCACCGTCCACTTCACAGTAGACAACTCAGTTTGTGTGTAGCTATGGAAGATGGTCCCTACCCACCCTACACTCATATCTTCTCATGATAGTCCGCATGTGATGCCTGCCTACCTGCCTGCCTTTCTTCCTTTCTTCCTTCCTTCCTTCCTTCGGACACAGTCCTCAAGTAATAGTGTACTCTAAAGCTTAGATCCTATGCTAGGGTTAAAGAGGAGTGTGACACTAAGTTTCAAACTTTAAGTGTCCTCCTAATCTCAGAGTTTATTTCTGACAATCAAAATGGCCCAAATCCCAAGCCTGATTGGCACAGCAAGAGCCTATCCCACCAACAATTCACTGCATCAGCAGTACAGAAAGCAATCAGCACGAGAACCAGCTGAATTATTTCAGCAGCTGTAAATTATGTGTTGTCTCTTCTTCTCCAAGTTCATGTTCAACTATGCCCCACGCTTCCACACTGAGCATGAATTTGTCAAGTATCTATGTCAACTGCACTCACCAAACTTGAGTTCAAAAAGTAATATTAAAAAGCACTAATTAACTGATATTTAAGTAGCTGTTTAATGTCAATAAAATCATGCTTTAAATTTAAACATTCCCTGGTTTATTAGTTTCTTAATTAAATTTCTTAAGATATTTGGACACTGATACGGAGCATACTGCCCTGGGGAGCCATTCCCTGACCCTGACCTTGGCAGGATATGCAAGGAGAAAGACCTATGTCCCTGGGGAAATGCCAGGAAAGCGCTGGGTTTTTCAAGGTCTTCTAATGAAGTGGTTTCTCTCCACAGCTCTGCTGGTTTCCACAGGGCAGCAAGAACATGACAAACAAATATATTCTGAGCATGGAAAAGCACTAAAGCAGGCTATACCTTATTTTTAAAAGTGTGTTTTTAAAAAAAACACATAGAAACCCAAGAGTTACTTCTCTCATCTGGTATCTGTTCTTCTTAAGAGTAGTATATCAAGAAACATTCATGCATGTGAACAAAGGGTACACAACAGGATTTATGACAGCAGGTAGGGTCAGGGGCCATGAAAAATGCCACCAACCAAATCCCAGCCTGCCAAGAGTCAGCAGCCTACAACTGACAGGGGTAGAGCTCAGCTAACAACAGCATCCTAGACAGGAACTTGCAAAGGGACTCTGGGTTCCAGTGAGTGAGCTTGTGATGGGGATGCCACAGGACCCTGAAGTCTCTTCTGCCACAGTAAATTCCACAGGGATTATCCTGCTAGCTAGCCTTCTCACTGAACTAGATTTGCTAGAGGATGTCATGCCAGCCACCTACCAACATATCCTAGAAACAATCTGCCTCACCAACCACCTCCAAGCAGAGTACAACCAGCCAAGAATCAGAAAGCACTTATGGCCTGCATTTAGGACATCTCGTGACCCAGCCTCAATAGGTCATGAGTAAGATAGCATCATTTTAAGAGCAACAAGGCTGTGAAAGATGTAAGTGCTTTCCCTTGCCTTTTCCTTATAGCAAAGATCTTAGATTCATTCTCGTTTCCTTACAAAACAGCCACCTCACTCTTGGTTAGCCTTACTTTTTTTTTTTTTTTTTTTGCCCCTGTGAGTCCCTCCCTATGATTTCCTATATTTTGTCTAGAGGGTTTGGCTGTTCCAAGTGAAAAGCAATTAACTCCAGTTTGCCTCTCACTGCTCAGAAATTCCTCTAGTGGTGGCTCTCAAAACAGCCAATGCAGCCCAAGATGATGCCAACAGAAAACACTGGGTACAGGAAGCTTGGTTAACACTACAGGCTCTCACTGTGAAAGACAACTACTCCCAAAGCAACATAGAAAGACATGAGCCCTGGTTTCAGAGAAGCCAGATGTTTGGCTTATTCACAGAACTGTGAAGAGCTTACCAAAAAACCCCACAGAAAACAGAAGAGTACTATGCCTACTCAGCCTAACACAATGTTCACTTACTACCTGCAGTTTACACCCACACAAAAACCATTTCAACCCCAGATAAGACATTAACAGTCACACCAATCCAGAAAATAAAATATTTTTGCAAAGGCATTGTTCACCCTCCCAAGAGCTATCAAAAGAGCAAAAAAATTCATGCACTATAAAATGGTGAAAAAACCATACTGCCTTTCTACTAGGAAACATAAATATCCAGTTGTCACTCCAACAAATTCAACTGCAAGATTACATATCCTTTCACACATATTTGTTGAGACTTCTGCATCCCAAATATGTGCCACATACTGGTCATGCTGAAGAATCCATTTTATGAAGCAGACTCCATTTTATAAAGCAGACTCCATTTTTAGACTTACTTCCCCCTCCCTAAAGAATGTCTGATCACAAAGACCAGGAAGTAAAAAAAAAAAAAAGACACCATATAAGGAAGCATATGGCTGTCCTCGAATGTGGGCTGGCCCTGGGATGTGGCTCCAAGGAAGTAACCAATCAAGAGGCATACAGATACAGAAAAGGAGCCAATAGAAATACCACACACCCTGTGACCTAAGCTGTATTATAATTAGATAGCTCCTGTCCATAAATACCCTGCTC
>PVHP010040059.1:0-16042 GCA_004024765.1 Zapus hudsonius | reverse complement strand
CCAGGAAGACCGGGATGAGTACTAAGATATACAGGATCCCTTGCCACAAGGACTAATACAGACAGCCCACGGAGGAGGATATACAACTGATCAGGGATGGGGAGGGGGGGATTGGGGAATTCGGGATAACAACGCATGGTTTGCCCACTAAATAATGTAACTCATTATGGACAATAAATATATATTTAAAAAAAATAGTATCATTTGTTGGTGAGACGAGAGAGAGAGAGAGAGAGAGAGAGAGAGAGAGAGAGAGAGAGAGAGAGAGAGAGAGAGAGAGAGAGAGAGAGAGAGAGAGAGAGAGAGAGAGAGAGAGAGAGAGAGAGAGAGAGAAACAATGAAAACAAACTCCTGACTCATGTGCCATTTTGTGCCTCTAGCTTTACACGGACACTGGGGAATCGAACCCCAGGCTGTCAGGCTTTGCAAGCAAGCACCTTTACCTGCTGAGCCATCTCTCCAGTTGCAACTTTTTTCATTTTGCATTTAGAGTCATTCTGGGAAATACAAAGTGGCTGATTTTGGATCAAGTTCTAACTGCTCCCCAGAGACTGTGGGCACTTGGCTTTTCAGCATTGTTCACTGTATGGCTGTGAAACAGGTTTCCTCTTCTGGTGCCTGATTCGGCATTGATTTAAAAACTGACCCCAAGGGATATCTGCTCTGGGCCCTTTGAAAGGTGCACATGCTGTTCCTCTCTTCTGAAGCTACTCTGTCTGGCATCTTTTTTTTTTTGTTTATGTTTTTGAGGTAGGGTCTCATTCTAGTGCAGGCTGACCTGGAATTCACTATGTAGTTAGTCTCAGGGTAGCCTTGAACTTATGGCAATCTTCCTACCTCTGCGACCTGAGTGCTGGCATTAAAGGCGTGTGCCACCATGCCTGCCTTGCCTCTTAAAGTCTCATTCCTCATGGCCCATGATAGCAGAATGGTGGCCCGTTAGTCTGCTCTCTCACCTCCTGTAGAGGCCTGGGATTATAATACCTTCAGGGAGGCATTCTGATGCTTTCATCCAGAACCCTGAGGCAGATAGTTCCATTTTCAGTCCATTTCATCCCTCCTCCTTAGCTTCAGACGTGTGGTCATGCTTCCACCATAGAATATAAACTTTCAGAGTACAAAGGCCATGTCTTACAGTCATCTCCATCTTCCATGGGAGCCAACTCAGGTCTCAGCTCACAGCAGTTATTTGATGCAAAGTGAAAACAAGCTTGTAGGGCTGGGGAGATGACTCAGCGGTGAAGACACTTGCCTGCAAAGCCTAACAACCTGGGTTCGATTCCCTAGTACTCACGGAAAAGCAGACGCACAAAGTGGCTCATGCATCTTGAGTTCACTTGCAGTGGCTAGAGGCCCTGTTGCATCCATTTTCTCTCTCTGTCTCTTCTCTTTCTCTCTGATTGCAAATAAAATATAAATAAAATACTAAAACAAACACAAACTTGTAAATAATTTTATAATATGTTTAGATATACTTACAAGTAATTTAAGAATAAGTTCCTAGGATAGCTTTGACATTAGGTTTGGTGATTCTGGGGAGGGCATGGCATTAGGAGGCATTCTGTAATGACATCTGAAGACAGCTTAAAAAGTGAAACAGAATTCAATGGTTACTACTTTCCTTAAGAACTAAGTGGGCATTTTGGTGGTGTAGTGGCAGAGGGAGATCTAGGGCTTCGTAATGCTTTCTAATCCTTTCCAATCTAAAACTTGTAATGACAGGCAGAGAAGAGCCCCCACTCTTGCCTAACAATGAGAGCAGTACACATCTATCTAATGGGAGGGGGTCAGAGTGATAAGATGACCCAGGAGACATAGCAAGGGTCCTCTGAATGGCATTCACCTTTCAGGAAGGAGGGAGGGTATCAGCTGAAGAGGACATGTTTAACTCAGGCACCAGTCATTTCTGTAATGGTTCTTTCTAGTTCTGGGACGGAGAGGGACATAGCTGCTCTTGAAGCCTGATGTGTCAGCACCGACAAAGCACTTTCGAAATCTGTGAAAATCATTATTAAATTCTTTAAGTTTTTATTGTACCATCTTCCTCATGCTCATTTTCCTATAAATAAACAAAAGTGGTGGTGGTGGTGGGGGCTCGCACCTGCTGCTGCTTCTGCTTGCTGCTGTCAAGCATGGGCAAGAGTGAGACCTGCCAGAGCCCAGAACATGAAGGGCTTCATGTCCGTGTCCGGGAACAGCAGAAGACCTCCCAGCCAAGGAACTGTTAACAATCACAGGATTCTCTAGCACTGAACACAGAACTAAGCTCCATGGTGGATAATGACACATGTTCGCATGGGAAGGGAAAACAAATGAACAACTAAATGCTCAGCTGTAAATTCAAGAGTTCACAAAGAGGAAAGAATGGGATGAGGTAATGTCTCGGAAGAAGCCCCTAGGAAAGCAGGCGCTGAGGCTGCCTGTGCGTGGACCGTGGAGCGTGGAGTGCAGGGGGATGAGCCCTGGGAGAGGAGTGCTCGGGCCGGTGGCTCTGAGCCCTGGTGCGCTGGAAGAGAGCTGAGGTTGGTTCTCTGGCAAGTCCTGACTCACCACTTTCAGATTCATGATGCAAACACAACCAGAGGCCAAAAGAGAAAGAAGAAAATAATCTTCAGTTGTTTTTGTGCCCGAGGGGCTCACTGTGGCATGAAAATCGGCATACCACATGGTCCACGGCGGGCTCTGTGAACACATTCCTTGGTCTAAGTTTGAAAACATTTATTGCATTTCTAACCTAATGACAGAGATCAGGAGACTGGGAGGGAGACCTGGCCACTGCTGTGGAGGGAGGGGCCTCATGGACACACAGTTATGTTCATGGGACAGGAGGAAATTGGACCACACTTCTGTTCTACAGGTGGCGAGGAAAAGCTTGTCTAAGTATGAGAACCTCAGTGGACATATGACCCGAGCCCATTCTCCTCTTCCATGTAGACAGTCTACAGTTGGTTATTCTTGCCGAGCACAGAAACAAATGGTGACTCATTTGCAGTGTGGCCTGGACCCAAGCCTAGAGCTGGGAGTGAGGAGAACTGATTTTCTATCTCTGCTTTGATATTAGTTATAAGACTCTCGGTAAGGCATGCCTCTTCTACTATTTTAATTTTTTACAAGCAGAGAGAGATAGCATAGAGAGAGACAGAGACAGAGAGACAGAGAGAATGGGCACACCAGGGCCTCTTGCCGCTGCAAACAAACTCCAGATGTATGCACTACTTTGTGCATCTGGCTTTGCGTGGGTACTGGGGAATTGCATCGGGGTCATTAGGCTTTACAGGCAAGCGCCTTCTCCACTGAGCCATTGCTACAGATCTCCTCTTCTCTATTTTGACCTTAAAAAGGAGACGGGTCTAGGTTATTGTTAAGGTGTCATCTGTATATGCTGATGGTTCCCCAGCATGGACTGGCTGACTATAGATGTTCTAATAAGATAAGACAAATATGAGGCACACCCAAGTTTTATATATAAAGTCTACCAAGATATAAATAATAATCTAAAAAATTAACCATTTTGTTATAATGGCAGTGAGAGCCACAAGACTTAAAGAAGGGTTATGTGACAAAAAGGACTGTCTTGCGCAATAAATCCACAGCCTTCACTTACATGGCATGCATTTAGTCCCCCATTAAGAAAGAACCTCAGGGGCTACAGAGATTGCTCAGTGGTTAAGGCACTTGTCTGCAAAGCCTGATGACCCGGGTTTAATTCCCCAGTACCCATGTAAAGCCAGATGCACAAAGTGGCACATGCATCTGAAGTCTGTTTGCAGAGCGACTAGAGGCCCTGGCACACATTCATATTCGTATTCCCTACCCCCTCTCTCTTGGTTTGCAAAGGAATAAATAAAAATATTTGAAAATAAAAAAGAACCTCAAAAAGTCTGTCCCCAACCCTGATCCAGACACAGAACTGGCAAAATCAGAGGTAGATATGAAAAACAAAACAAAATAACCAGAGGTAAAGGAGACAGGGATGGATGGGAGAGGGAAGGAAGGAGAGTAGTTACTACTGAGCTCTGGCTAATATCTATCCTAAGGTCACCATCCCTTCTAACTTTACAAAACAAGTTAGAAATACAGAGTTTTTGCATTGTAAGACATACCTTAACCAATTATGCAGTCAAATGCTGACCAACCACATAAATCGGACAAAACATTTCTGTGTTCTGTGGCCAAGGATTGTCAGTTTGTTTCAGAACTGACTGTTCTATTAAAGTAAACGAGGTGGAGGAAGGCCTGATGAATGTTAGCTATTCTTAGAAACAGAAAAGGGTTCACTGGAGCAAAGAAGAAAAAACATTGAGAAAGCCTTGTCTAACTCATATTTAAATAAAGACCATCAGTAAACCAAAAGTTCTTATCCATCCATATTCTATGCTTCCTAGAGACCCGAGAGTCATATCCCACGATGGAACTGAGGATCTGACCAAAGGAAACAGCAATGATAAAAGCAAAACAGAACGAAAATATAAAACTGATGTGCTAGGGAGGGAAAAAATGAATGAACTGGTGAAAATTAAAATTTAATTAATTAATTAAAATTAAAAAGTTGATTTCCAGAAGTCCCAGGGCAAAAAGAATTCCTTCAGAGACAGCTGGGAAGGAGCAGAAGCAAACAGGGCGTTGGAAGAGCACAGGTGGGTTAGGATGAACACAGGGAATTAATTCCATGTGGATCCAAATGGAAGGGTGTGAGGAAGAGGGACAGTCACCACCTATGAAGAGACCGAGAGACAGCACCCTGAACACTCTTGAGCAGGGCAGAGGACAACCAAGTTCTGGGGAGGAACCCCAGAATGACTCCAGCCATCATCATTCCAGCAAATATTCTTCCGAGGTCTGTAATATTTCAGCTGTGATGAGCTGCAGAAGCTCCAAGGAGCCCAAGTCACTTGGCAGGGGGAGAGTGGGAGGAAATTCCCTTCCCAGGAGAGGAAGCCAGGGGATCTGAAGACATCTGTGCTCCTGCTGTGGCTTCTCATGCCCATGAGACAGGGAGGGGAGGTTGTTTCCACTGAAGGGCAACTCCAGAGCCCCTCGTTCACGGGATGGCATTTGTTTTCTCCTGTACCACACCGGAGGTGTGACAGATGCAAATCAGAGGAAGGAATATGTACTTTGGCCATTATAACAAGGTGAGGCAAACACTCAGGGTAAAGTATCAATGAAACCAATGTAAGAAGGACAAGGAATGCTGGGACCTGAAGCCTGGAAATTTGCCTTACTTGATTCCCACATAGAGGGGTGGGGGATGTACCTCTCATCTACTCCTGACCCTGAACTCCCCCCACAGCCTTCCCATCCCCATTCTGCTCTCCAGCGGAGGAATTCTTTTCCCCTGTGTGAAGAGGCAGAGAACATGGCTCTTGAAAACCTGCAACACGAAAGCTGGCTTAGGAATAATCAAGTAGCAATGGCCGAGTGCCCAGCTCTAGACACTCCCTCCCTATTGCTGCATTGTGTAAGCAATTCTGTGGAGAATCATCTGGAGCTTTGACTGTGTGGACACAACTGATTTAAACACCAGACACCTGCCCTGAGAGAAAAGTATTATTTAGCCTACAAAAGCTAAACCTGAACCCATTTTCAAGAACTGTGAGCTGTAAACATATTTAAAAAAAAAACAAACCCTACTGTTTAAAAGGCTTTTATAAGTGGCTTAAATGTGAATTCAGGAACACCAAGAATGCAAAATGGTGTTCTGTCAACAAATGGAATTTGCTGCCATTTGCAATTTCATTCTTCAGTGAGAAACTCTGTCTCAAGGAAACACATGAATGATCAATAAAGGGGGGCACCTGGTATTCCCCCCTGACCTCTACACTCATGCACATGGGGCATGTGTATCTGCAAACACATGTTCATATACCACACACACATATACCATGCTGTAATACTAACACATACGCACCTGCACACCCACACCTACACATACACACCCACACCCACACAGAAACAGAAAAAAAATATTCATTACCAGAAGACTTCACTGTATTCACATTATAAATGATAAAAAAATTAAACCCGGCCAGAAAAAAAGTCATATAACAAATTATCAAATAGTAAGTGTTACTTTAAAAAGGTACACTCTACCCAGTGATTTTTTTTTTTTTTCAAGGTAGGGTCTCAGTCTAGCCCAGGCTGACCTGGAATTCACTATGTAGTCTCAGGGTGGCCTCGAACTCACGGTGATCCTCCTACCTCTGCCTCCTGAGTGCTGGGATTAAAGGCGTGCGCCACAACGCCCAGCTACCCAGTGATTTTTGAGGCAGGCAAACAGTAAATTCTAAAGAAAGACTAAAGAGAAGATGACCTTTGATATTTAGAGGCTGTTAGAACACTGCTTTTTAATCTTTTTTTTAATCGATAATTAGATACACTTAATAAGGGAATAACGCGTTGATGTCTCCAGTTCCCCTATTTCCCTCTTCCCTGTCCCCGGTTAGTTGGATTTCCTCCTCTGTGGGCAGTCTGGATCAGTCCATGGGGTAGGGGATTGTGAATAGCTTAGGAGTCAACCCGGTTCCACTCCCTCTGCATGATGTTACTGAGGTGGGCAATGTCTCTTACAATCTTTCTGCCCCACCTTCCGCTCAGTTCCCTGGGTCATGGTGGGTGAGTATTAAGGCTGCTTTGTTGTTGAGGCCTTAGGGGCCTCTGTGCTTCTGCTTGAGGTTGTGTTTAAAATCGCTGGTGTCTGTTTCGCTGCTTTTTAATCTTGTGTGTGTGAAGACAGGATCTCACTAGGCATTCCAGACTGGCCTGACATTCAGTCCTGTTCGGAGCACCCCAGAGTCCTAGGTTTACAGACATTGAAATCAGCTTGCCTTTTCACTGTTCTGACTAAACAAATAATACCTCAGAAACATGTTACCAAAAAAACAAGAGCAACAAAAAACAACAACAACAAAAAAACAATCCTTAGATGAACCCCAGGGATTAACTCAGAGGGGGCAACACTCCACCCAGTCTTCAGCTTCATCTGTCCCCTCCTGCCCATCTTCTGCTCTCATGTGTTGAACTCCGATATGCCTCAAGCACTTTAACAGGTGAATGTTGCCAAGGTGAGCAATGGAGTTTACCCTTCCTTAAGGAGTTCATGGTCTCTATTCAAGTCTCTAAGATTTCCCATGCCTCTTTCATACCAATGCTAGCTGTAAAGTCTCCAAATCTTTAATAAGCCCACTTAACTTGGACTATAGCAGCTCTTCTAAATCCCTCCCACTAGATATGTAATTATTTCTGTTGCCTTTTTTTTGCTCAGATTCAAGGGAGATTTTTTTAAAATTGTAAGCAAAAGCATCAAGTTCTTTTTTTAAAAAAAATATTTTATTTATTTATTTGCAAGCAGAGACAGATAGAAGAGAGATAGACAGAGAGAATGGGCACACCAGGGCTTCCAGCAACTGCAAACGAACTCCAGATGCATGAGCCACCTTGTGCATCTGGCTTTATGTGGGTACTGGGGAATCGAACCCAGGTCATTAGGCTTTAACATGTGCACTACAAGCTCTAGAGGCTGGTGTGCTCTCACCTACCCTGCTGCTACGCTGCCCACAGGCCCAGCCTGTCCAGGCTCGCTGTCTCTCACCACACGGCAGTCTCTAAAGTCTTGTCCCCATCATGCCCCTCTTTCTGATCCGGTCACATGGAGACTGCTTTCCCTTCCACTTGCATTTCTGCTTCTGCTGTGGCCACACTTGAGGAGACACACCGAGGGGCCCATGTCTAGTATGTGCCTGGTGGGCTGAGCAAGCCATGCTGGCTTCGGCAGACAGGAACAGCACAGTCTGCCAAGTGGGAAAAGGATCGACAGAGAGAGAAGAAAAATCCTTTCCAAGCCTCTGAGAATCCCTGAAAAGGGAGAATAACAGCTCAACGCCATCACTGACTGATAACACACAACCCAGCTTTGACATGGAGTTTGCTCTGAGCACTCTGCTCTCAGAATGTGAAGCAGAGGGAGGGGAGTGCTGAAATGAAAACCTGCCACAGCCCACAGCCCAGGATGTCACCCAGCCCGTGTGTCAGCAGGACAGCTGGTAATGTCATCATGTGGCTGGGAACAGCAGTGAGCTGGTCATAAGAAACCAGATATCTGAGAGGATTTTCACACCAAATCCCTTTCCACAGCGGACTCTGGGCATCATGAGACTTGATCCAAGCATGGTTCAGAGGGTCAGAGCTCGTCCTCGTGTAGGTGCATGAAGGCTGGGAACTCGCAATGCCCAAGTTCCAGGAGCAAGCTGGGGAAGGAAATACTGCTGTGGCAGCTCATTCATCAAAGAAGCAGGAACTGGGGAGAGCTAAGCAAACAGCTCCCAGATATGATTTCATTCACCCTGGAAAACACGAAGCAGTAGACAGTGTGGCCAAACCATTACTTGCTGCATTTGGCTTGAAAGCTCCTCCTCTCACTTGCCTTCATTGACAGATGGGCATCTTGGGACAGCAGGGCTTTCCCAGCTCTAGCTAAGTTTCCTTGGAACAGGTTAAAAGGTTTTCGATTATAGTAACAAAATATAATAACAGGTGAAGATTGTAATACAAATAGAATGAAATCAACAAGGGAAAAAACAAAGGTCCTCTAAGAATTCTGGCATACTCACAGAAAGTTAATTGATTCTTTGTAATGTTCTAAACACATGCTAATTAGCAGGTCAATAAAAATTTTATATGCTATTAAACTGTGATAATCCTGGTGCCTCCTGGCTTGTAGCTACCACAGCAAACACCTAATTTTTAAAATCCCAACATTGTACTCATGGACCATAACCTATGCTCCATGTCATCAGCTTGCTACGGCTATGTACTTGGGCATTTCTTAGCTCAAACTGGGTATGGAACAGGGGTAAAAATGTCTAAGTAAGATAATGGGCTTCTTTCATACAAAGCATGAGTATAGATGTAATAAATACATCTAAATTTGTCATGGTGAATTAAATCAGCTTCAGGCAAAGAGGCAGAATATCAGCTGGAAACAGTTCATTCTTTTCCAATTTATTATATGTTGAAAAATCTCAAATTTATTTTTTTACTTGATTAAAGATTAAATTGGGCTTCATTTTTGTATACAGAATTCTTTCCTTGAGTACTTCATTTAACAACGGCCAGGTTGTAACCAAACGCACTGACCCTGGAAGCCCTCCTGGTTTTTCAGACTCCTGATAAGCCAGAGAAGAGCTCCAGCTCTGGAAGGGGCATCTGTTTGTGTGATGACTCACATCACCCAACATCCATTCATTCATTTTGAAGTCAGCCCACAAATATGTGGGAGCACTTTTCTAGGGAGGGATCATGGGAAACACAAAAATATTTAGCCTTTAATCTCAAGAGCTTCACAGAGTTTTGCCCCCTTCCAACACACACTGTCCTTTTACTTTAAAGACCAGAAACTTCTCAAACTAAACTCTCTTCCTGGGCTTGAAACAAACTAATTTCTCTTCAAGAGTTTCTTTCTAAGAGAATATGAGATCAGCTTGCTGACTCAAAGATTCTTACTTTTAGGAAAAACTAGACACAATAGTGAAAGAAGTCTTTGGGCTTTGAGATATGAAACAGTAGACTCAGATTTTAATACGGGATCAGTGTGTGCATTAATTACATCAGGGGAAAAAGAGCACAAGATCAATGTGGTTTGTGCAGGGTTATGTTCTATGCCTCCCTCTCAGGAATCAGCAGAAGAATCAGAAAACCAACAAATACTGAGAAAAACTCATCAGTGCCATTAACCAATAGGATTTAGTAGACAATTAAAGAATATTCCATGTAAGAACAGCAGAATACACACTCTTTCAAGCACCCAGGGGATATCTATGTAGACTATATTTGGGATCCTAAAGCAACCCTCAACACACTTGAAAACAGGGTATGTTTCATGACCACAATGGAATAGAGATCAGGAACCAAAAGATAATTGAAAAAAAAAGTCTGCAAATATTTGGAAATTAAACAATTGTCAATAGGGAAAAAAACCCAAATATAACACATCAACCATTGAAGAAAGAAGCTGTGGTGGTGCTGAGAGGGAAATTTATCACACGAAGTCCTTACATTAGAAAAGAGGAAGTTTCCACCTAAGAATCCAGAAAACGGGGCTAGAAAGAGGGCTCAGCGGGCAAGAGCACTTGCTATGCAAACATGGGACCTGAGTTCAATCCTGGACACCTGTGTATGTAAGAAAGCCAGGCAGGGAAGGGAGTGAGGCAGACAGTGGTCTAACTGAATAATGGGGAGCTCCAGGTCCAGTGAGAGAGACTGTCTCAGGGAAACAAGGCAGAAGAACACTAGAGGAGGACATCACATGTCTTTATCTGGCTTCTGCAACATGTGCATGGGGGGCATGCACATCTGCACACACACAAGCACACATCTGCACATCTGCACATATACACACAAGCACATATGCACATACATTCACTCATATAAAACAAGCACATCTGCACACACATACACATATATGTACATCTATACACACATACATGCACACATGTATGCACACAGGTACATACACACAAGCACATCTTCACACACACAAGCACACATCTGCACACATGCACATATACACACAAGCACATCTGTACATACATTCACTCATATAAAACAAGCAGATCTGCACACATACAAGCACATCTGCATACACACGTACATGCACAACGCACACATATACACACAAGCACATCTGCACACATTCATGCATACATATACTGCATACACATACCAAAAAAAGAAAGAGGATAATAAAATGAAAAAAAAAAAAAACCAAACAGGAAAAGAAGGGTAAAATGAACCCAAAGCAATAACAACAAAAAAAAGTAAAGAAAAATCAATATAAGAAAAAGCTGATTCTTTAAAAAAATGTCAATAAAGTTGACACCTTGAGCAAGACTGATAAACACAAAGTTGCCCATCAGGGAATGGAGGAGAGACTATAGACAGAACCATGAAGGCACTCTACAACAATAAGCTTAATCTATGACTCTGTCATGTCTAGTTTCTGAAAAAGAAGTTTCCAGGACAAGATGGTCTCAATGGAGAATTTTACTAAACACCTAACAGAATAAATAATTTTTATAAAGAACATCTTCTAGAAAATGAATATAAAGAAACACTCCCCACATTTTACAAGGCCATTATTACCTTGATTAAGACATACATGCAGCCAAGCATGGTGGTGCACATCTTTAATCCCAGTACTCTTAGGGCAAAGGTAGGAGGATTGCCATGAGTTCGAGGCCACCCTGAGACAATATAGTGAATTCCAGGTCAGCCTGGGCTAGAACAAGACCTTACCATGAAAGCGCGCGCGCGCGCGCGCGCGCGCGCGCACACACACACACACACACACACACACATCCCCCCACATACACAAAGAGTCTACAAAAGAACATAGAAAATATAGAAGCCCTCCACAAATTACTAGATCAAATTCATCAATTTGTGGGAAGAATTACATAGCATGACCAGCTGGGGTCTATTCTAGGTATGTGAGGCTGTATTAGTATTTGCAAATCAATGTAATGGACTCCTTACACACTACAGATAAATAGTAGCCTGTATTAATTGATACCAAAAAAGCATTTCACAAAATTTGACATTTATTCGTGATATTAAAAAAAATTAATGGGGGGGGGGAACGGCTCAATGGTTAAGGCGCTTGCCTGTAAAGCAGAAGGACCTGAGTTCAATTCCCCAGTACCCACATAAAGCCAGATACACAAGGTGGCACATGCATCTGGAGTTTGTTTGCAGTGGCTAGAGGTCCATACATGCCCATTTTCTCTCTCTTTCTCTCTCTCTCTCAAATAAATAAAATATTTTAAAAAATTAAGCCTGACAACCAGCTCCAGGGTTATGGTGACAGACACAGTGATCAATCAAAACCCTTCAAAGCGGAAATCCAGAGACACAGAGAACTCACCACTAAACCAGACTGCCAACAGGCCTGCCATGGCTTAGGGAACATTGCGAAGAGGGGGCGAAAAGACTGTATGAGCCACCGAGTGGGTAGGAATACACTGAGGCACGGTTACCCCACTATCCCACAGGGACTGAGGCCTTCATGACCTCACAGTGAATAACCCACTGAGGAGGGCCCCCAGGGAACAGGAGTGGGTCGAGGAGATAAAAGAGTATAACCTGTTATATAAAATAAAATAATTTCTTTTAAAAAACTAACAAATTGAGAATAGAAGATGCAATAGTTGACTTTCTGTGTCAGCTTCACTGAGGCACCAGATACCAGCTATCTGGTCAGTTATTTTTCCAAGTGTGTCTGCTAGGGTGGTTCTGGATGACATTAACATCTGAATGTTAATGACTGGGTAGGGCAGGTTCAGGGATCCTTCCACTTTTGAAATGGAAAGAAAGAATGGTTATCTTATGGTCTATGTCAGATAGAAGCCAAGGTTGATATAGTAGTTCACTTTAGCAACAATAACAAAATACCATAAACTGGGTAGTTATAAACAATAAACATTCACTTCTCACAGTTTTGGAGCTTTGACAGTTCAGGATCAAGTGGCCAGTGATTTATTTCAAGGAGGATTTGCTTCTCCAGAGACAGCCTTCCAATCACTGCTACTCCATGTGGCTAAAGGTGTCGAGAACTTTGGGAGGGCTCCTTTGTATGAGGTTCACCTTACTCACTAGAACTCACCCTGCCCAAAGGTTCTATCTCTGAGGACAATGCTTTTTAACATGTGATTTTGGGGAGATGTAAACATTCAGATGAGCTGCAGATGTGTACAGGAGAGATGGGCATGTTACAGCTTGTCTTTCAGTACAGTAAAACAGGTTACTGCTTTCTTCGATCTTAAAAGAGGGATTACCTGAAGTATGAACTCATTTGAAAATAAGTTATTTAAAAATGAAAATAGGCATTTTACATTAATTCCTTTCTTATTCCTTAGAAATAGTATAATCTTTCTTTCCAAAAACAGATTTATATCACTCATAAAGCATTAGATTCAGCCAGAAGGAAGCTGAGAGGGTAACCAATCCAATCCATTTGTTCTAAGGTGAAGAAGAAGGCGGCCCAGAAGGGAGTCAAATAAATTAAAAGCCAAAGTGGGTCTGGGACCAAGTGTCCCATGACCAAGGAGATATGGCACACAGTAAGGACATCAGAAACTTAAAGCTCAGTGGTAGAGTACTTGCCTAGCATTTGTGGGCACCTGGAGTCTCTGCCCAGTGCTGCACCTTACCCACAACAGACAGTGTGCATTACAAGACCATTTCCCTCTGAGCCCCTACTCCTTAGAGTTCCAACTGCCCTCAGGCCAGCTGCTGCCCTTGAGAATGGCCACTCCCCTCCAGTGATTTAGCAAACACGAACCTAGAATTTCCAGTTTAAAATGCTAAGACTTTCTTCCCCTTCCATTTGTCTCTTGAGTTTAGAATTAAACTTTTGAGGCAAATAATAATCTTTAAGTAAAATATTTGAATTGTACATGCTGAAAATGTGGTTGGAGATTGAAATAAAAATTGTGATTAAAAACTTCAAAAGAATTATTTGAGAAATGAATCTATGGTGCTAAAAATCAGAGCAATGTTTGCTGGGGTGGCGCTGAGGTTGACTGGAGAGACAGGAGAAAACATTCTGACGTCATGGAAATGTTCTAGATCTTGGGGATTTAGTCACACAAAGTACTTAAGATCTATAGAGTCACTGTATATAAATGCTTTTTTTTTTTTTTTTACAAAACAATCTCATGTAGAAAGCTACTCAAGTAGAAAATACAGATTTTTAAGTTCTTATCCAAAGGGGGATTTGAATTACAATCTAGCTGATGAAAGACAAGTAATCAAATGGATGGAGATCCTTCCAAATCCATTTAAGTGTCCATGACAATAGCATACACCATAGGAAGCAAGCAAAGGGTTTCCTTTCAGGCTGTGCCAGCCAATGGATTCTGCTTCCATAGGATGAGTGTTTTGTTTAAGAACTGTGTCCACTTCTGTAGCAGCACATCCACTCATCTGCACTGCCCACCCAAGTGTGTGTGGAGTTTAACAGCACAAGCTCATCACACAGAACACATGAAAGCTCAAGACTTAGATTTGAAAAAGTGGGTTGAACACAGTGGACTAATTTAGCTTTTAACCCATTTTCTCTACTCCTTTTCTATGAAAATGTGAGTAGATAGGAAAGGCTGAGTGTTGCATATTGTATTTGGTTAGTCTTAACAAATACAAAGACTTGACCGTGCAACATCATTAGGAAGCTCAGGTGAACTGCCAGAGGAGTTGGTTAAAGGCATTGCTCTGTTTGTGTTATTGCAAAAGAAGGAAGATAAAAGGGTGAACTCTGAATTCAAATTACAGCTAGAAAGGGAAGGTAAATTTCTCGAAACCTCTATCAGCCAAGTGCAGCTAGGCAATACATTTGAGCACACATTATGAAAAGTCCAGCCTACTACCTGGCTTATGGATAAATAATACCTTCTGGTGGCCTGAATGAGATGTTCCCCCATAGTCTCATGTATCCTGAATGCTGGATCCCCAGCTGGTGGCAATTTGGGAAGGTTGTGGAGCCTTTGGGAGGTAGATCCTTGCTGGCAGGTGTGTCGCTGAGGGGCAGACCTTCAGGTTTATTAGTCCAGTGCATGGGTGCTCAGAGCTGGCTCACTCATGCCATGCCTTCCCTGCCACAATGAAGCTTCCCCTCAAAACTGTAAACTGAAATTAACCCCTTCCTCCCCAAAGCTGCTTTAGGTCAGGTGTTTTGTCCCAAGTAACCACTACAAAGCTGTTTAATAAAATAATAAATGCATTACAAATAAAATATCAACAGAAGTGTTACCTTCTCTCTCATCAGGAGCAGTCTTACGTACCAGATCTGGCTTGATTCTGTAAACCAGGGGAAAGGAGAGCCAACAGGAGCGCAAGGTGCTGACCACCGTGGAGAGCCAGGACTGCTGAACCTCTCGGCTGCGTGGAATCCGGTGAATGTGGTAGTTGCTACACTGGAGAGAAACAGCAGAACCCAGGTCAGCTGGTTCCCCAATAATCAAGCTAGGCAGGGTTCACATCTGTAGCAACAGAAAACGTTTCCTATTGACTTCTAATTTCCTTCTAATCGCTTTAGTCACGTCAAGCCTAGCTTATGCTGTACATAACACTCGTGCCTCTCACGGGGTTATGACAGGAAAGTTCCTAAGTCTAACTGAAAAAAATTAAAGTGGGTTTTGACAATAAGTTGGGAGAAATTTTCCATAAAATATGTTTAAGGAAAAGAGCATACCATGCTGATACACAAAGATATCTAACAAACTGACACACCTCATAATGATAGGCAAAGATGGACAGGTAACTTGAAACCAAAGAAATACCATTTAGAAGAGATGGTAAACAATGAGGCATAGGAGAGAATCAGTCATTTTCACCTACTCAACGACAATAATTATAGACAGCAAGTGTTGTTGAGGGTGTGCAAGAACACATTCACTCCACAAGTACATTGGGACAATCTGGAAATACCTGTCACAAACTGTTTCCTTATTTATTTATTCACCTACCTCTTTGAGACAGAGATGGCCTTAAACTCCCTGTGTAGCTGAGGATGACCTTGAATTTCTAATCCTCCTGCCTCCATCTCCCAAGGGGATTGCAAGCATGTCTCTGCAGTGCTGGATATTGAATCCAGGGCCTCCTGCACGGTAGGCAAACACTCTCCAATTGAGCTACATCCTCTGTCCTGTTTTATCTTATTTTGTTTTGCATTTTCTGGTGCTGAGGATTGAATCCAGGGCCTCATACATGCTAGGCAAGTGCTCTACCACTGAATTACATTCCTAGCTCACTTGTCAGAATTTGAAACTTGTCTACCTTTGACCAGAACTTCTACTTCTGGAAATATCTCTTATAGACTTGACCATATATTCATTTACTGTGTCACTATTTGCATATGTGGAAACTGAAAACAGACCCAAGGTTCTCCAGCAGAGAATGGAGCAGTCCATACAATGAAACCTATGAAGATATGCTCATACATGAATACCTCTCTATGAACCTATATGAATTGTATCACATGAAATGAGTA
>PVHP010040058.1:0-16030 GCA_004024765.1 Zapus hudsonius | reverse complement strand
CAGCTTCCCAGGCTAAGGTTAGCACATTGAAATAAGTATTTGGTGCTTAGCCATTTATTTCAAAAAAGTCTCTACTTTTCTATTTCAAATATACTTTAAGTTCCACAATCATATTTCATATTTCACACAAGCAAGCACCTTTAATTGCTGAACCATCTCTCCAGCCCTTCTTTTTCTGTTTTAAATTTTAATTATTTATGATACAGAAATTTTGGGGGTTTGGGGTCCCCAAGATTTATGAACCCCAAGTTTTGGGTTCTTTCCTGATCTTTATGAAGAATAATAACGATGGACTCAAGGAGGACAAATGATGAAGGTTGAGTTTATTTGGAGAGAAAGCACAAATTGTGGAGTTTATTTAAGGGGAATTGGTATCTGGGAAGGAAGGCCAGAACACACTTTCATGTGGAAAACGTACTCAAAAGAGACTGAAATTTTAGAGGAAAACTGGTGTAAAGCCATGAGCACAGGGGAGCTCAAAGAAACTGAGGTTCCCAGGGAAGGGTTAGAGTTGGGGCTGTGTCACACAGGAAAGCTCTGAGGAAAGGGGAAAGCTAGGAAAAATAAATACACACTGGCTTTTGTAACGTGGTTTCGGGTGGAGCGGGTTAGCGAACAAACTGAAAGAATGCCGAAAACCTATTTCAGAAAGATCGAAGCTTCGTGAGAAACTGGACTAGCCACAAGCAATTGGAAAGCTTTGTAAAGAGAAGTTAGAGCACATTTAAAGAGAAGCTAGGATGGAGCTATGGGTGCGTGGCATCTATGGGAAAGCAGGCTTCCAAGGAAGACCAGAGGGGCCACGAACACATGAAAGGTACATTTAAAGAGAGACTAGAATGCATTTAGAGAGAAGTGAGGATGGAGCCACAGGCATGGATGAGGGAAAGCAGGCTTCTGAACCAGGAGCACATGGAGAGGGAAACCTAGACGTGCTTCTCCATGGAGGGAAGTCAGGGAAGAGACCGAAAAGCTTAGAAGAGAATGGAGCAGGCTTGTGAAAAGTCAGTGACCCACCTGGTGGATGTATGTAACCAGGGAGAATTAAGAAGCACGGTTTTCCCATCCCTGGGGAAGTCCAGGCCTCACCTAGCCAGGAAGCGGGTCCCCAGAGGGCTTTGCGGAGAGCAAGAGTCAGGAAGAAGAGAGCTGGGCAAAGCGGGCAGAGCCTGCCAGCCTGCCTGCCTCCCTCATAGGGCTCCTTCAGGCAGGCGGAGGAAAGACTGGACTGGCTAGGCATCTGGATGACCCTCACCTGGGGCTGGGGTCATTGCTGCTCCACTGTGGACAGCTCGGGGCACTCTAGACAGGAGAGGGGCAGGAGAATGGAACCTTGATAAACAAGCTAGCTTCCTCCTATTCTCCTTATGTTATTTTTAAAATATTTTTATTTATTTATTTGCAAGTAGAGAGAAATAGAAGAGAGACAGAGAGAATGGGTGTGTCGGGGCCTCCAGATATATGAGCCATTTTGTGCATCTGGTTTTTGTAGGTACCGGGACTCAAACTCTGGTCGTTAGGCTTTGTAGGCAAGAGCCTTAACCGCTGACCCATCTCTCCAGGCCTATTTAATTTTTCTTGAAGCAAGGTCTCTCTCTAGCCAAGGCTGACTTTGAACTCACTTTGTAGCCCCAGGCTGGCCTCCAACTCATGGAAATCCTCTTAGCCTTCTATATACTAGGATTATAGGCATGAGCCACCATATCCTTGACTATATTTCATTTTGTTTTATTATTATTATTATTATTTATTTATTTTTATTGTCCATAATGAGTTACATTATTTAGTGGGCAAACAATGAGTTGTTATCCCCGATTCCCCAATGTCCCCCCTTCCCAACCCCGGTGAGTTATAGCTTCTCCCCTCCTCCCTGATCTTTGGATCAGGGAGAGGGGGAGAAGAGGAAGGAAATTTTCTTTAATGTGTGTTACTTGTTTTTTTTCCCACTTTTTTGGGTGATTTATGCACTTTGTGAATTCTTTATGACCTCACGAACCACGTGGTGAATTGGTTTTGCCTTCCATCCCACTTTTCCTTTCCCCAATTAAGTTTTCAGAATAAATGTGTGTGTAATTAAGAATTATTCTTGACCCTGTGTATAATTCTTTTTACATTGGAGGACACGAACTCAAATAAAGGGGAGAGGGAATTCAAAAACTCTCTCTCTCCGTGTCACGTGACCTGCATCAGTGTAAGCTAGAAAATGAACACAGCAAGCTAGAGTGTGCAGAGCCTGGCTCAATACAAGGGAGAGCTACTCCTACATTCTAACCCTGGGTTTGACGCGCACCTCTACTCGGATGTGTAACTTACTGGGCAAGTTACCTGTTTGCCTGTTTTCTCTAAGATGGAACTATGAAGGCAAAGTGCTTGGCCCAGTGTCTAGAACATAGACATTAACCATCTATTATGATTATCAAAGACTTTACTCTTTGCCCTTGAAGTATTTACAACTTAAAGGGGAAGGTAAATAAAACTTGTTCTGAAGTACAACACTATCTTACCCAACTTTATTATTGCTGGTAAATGTACCATGGATGTCTAAAAAGGATTCAAGTCCAATGTGATGGCCCCGACCTGCAGCTGCAGCCTTCAGGAGGCAGCGGTAGGATGATCGCTAGAAGTCTGAGGCCAGCTTGGTTTACATAGTTCTAGGCTCTAGCCAGAGCTACATAGTAGAACCCTGTCTCAAAACAAAATGAAATTAATAAAAGTTTTCAGAGAAGAGATGGAGAACTAGACCTTCAGAATTTGGTAGAAATTTAATGGATTGAGGGCATTTTATCTGGAAATAATTAGGTTAGGGTGTACCTCGGTAGTAGAGTGCTTGCTTATCACTCATAAGATACTGGAATTGAGAGTTAAATAAAATTGTATAAAGTTCCAATGTGGCTACTGAAGTTTAATTAGTCCAGCCCAAAATTCAGTTTTAAAAAATTTATTTATTTATTTAGTGTGTGTGTGTGTGTGTGTGTGTGTGTGTGTGTGTGTGTGTGTGTGTATCTCTTGTTCACCACTGTGTTCTTCAGGCCTGCTGGTCTGTGAGCTTCTGGGGAAATGCTCCTATCTCCACCACTCTTCTTTAGCATTTATGTGGGATTTGGAGATCTGAACCCAGGACTCAGTTCCCTAAGTTCAGTTTTAAAAATAATAGTAATAGCATATGTGTTTCACATCTGTAATCTCAGCAATGTGGAGGCTGAAGTAGGAGGATTGCCTTGAGTTCAAGGCCAGCCTGGCCTATGGAATAAATTCCAGATCTGCCTGGACTAGAGTGAGACCATGCCTCAAACAAAACAAAACACCTTGTACAGGATATTGCAAAGTAAGGTTGTGGGTACAAAGTTGCTTTGGTGGCCTTTAAGTAAAGCCCATACTTAATGGGAGATGTGAGAAAGAAAGTTTGACATTAGCAGCAAACTTCAGAGGATGAGCTTTCTGGATTAGTAGGAAGCCACTGGGTGGAGCTCTAGGAGTATGATCTGTTTCTCCTGCCTCTCCTGATGGCCTTTTCTGCTTGAATGTGGAAAAGCCATTCTACCTGAAGATATGTGAGACTCCATCAGCTTTGGCTTCCTGACAACCCATGTGTTGGAGGGAAGAGTATACACCCTAAATGCAAAATAGCCATTTCTCTACCTCTGAGGCATTTAGGACCAGCTGAGAAATGCCCTGAGAAGGCTGGAGCAAGTCATGGAATGGAACTAACTCTGGTCTGGAACTCTGCTGTCCAACATGGCAGCCACTAGTACCTGTGGCCATCGAGTACTTGGACTGAAGACAAGACAAGTTGTAAAGGTACACAACCAGATTTCAAAGACATCACTAAGAAAGAAATGTACAGGGCTGGATAGGTCGCTCAGTGGTTAAGGCAATTACCAGCAAAACCTAAGGACTCAGGTTTGATTCCCCAGTACCCATGGAAAGCCAGATGCACAAGGAGGTGCATGCAACTCAAGTTCATTTGCAGTGGCTAGAGGCCCTGGAGTACCCATATTCCCCCCTCTTTCTTTCTCTCTTTGTCTCTCTCTCTCTCTTTAATTGCAAATAAAGAAATGTACAACACTCATTAATTATATATATATTTGAGTCAAGGTCTCACTCAACCTCAGACTGACCTAGAACTCACTCTGTAACTTATATTGGCCTCAAGCTCATGGCAATCCTCCTACCTGAGCCTCTTGAATGCTAGAATTATAGGCATGAGCCACCATACCAGCATTTCATTTCATATATATATATATATATATATATATATATATATATATATATATATATATATATGGAAACAGAGAGAAATTGAAGAAAGATAGACAGAATGATCACACCAGAGTATCCAGCCACTTCTAACTAACTCCAGATGCATGTGCCACTCTCTGCATCTCACTTTATGTGGGGACTGTGGAATTGAACCTTGGTCGTTAAGCTTTGCAGGCAAGAACCTTAACTGCTGAGCCATCTTTCCAGCCCTCATTATTTGTATTTTAAAGCCTGTTGTGGTAGCATACACCATGTGGAGGCAGGAGGATTAAGAGTTCAAGGTTTTTCTCAGCTAGTTCAAAGATAGTTTGGGCTATGTGAGACCCTGTCTCAAAAAAAAAAAAAACATGTACAGGATAATAATATTAAATTATTACTATCAAATATAGTAATAATTAATAATAAATATAATAAATAAAATCTAAATTTTGATTATATGATGACACAGTATTTTGGATATGAGGGAGAGAGACAGAGAGAGTATGGGTGCACAAGGATCTCCTGCCACTGCAAACCAACTGCAAACATATGTACTACTCTGTGCATCTGACTTTATGTGGGGACTTTGCAAGCAAGCATCTTTAACCACTGAGCAATCTCTCCAACCCAGACCTTGGGATTTTCTAGTCCAGTGCAAGGTAGCTCACTCCTGCTATTTCCTCCCTGCTGATGTGACAAGGTATGACTCCAAGGTATCTGCTTGTGGTATGCCTTCCCCACCATAATAATGGAAGCTTCCCCTCAAATTGTAAGCTGAAATAAATCCTTTCCCTCCATATGCTGCTTCTGGCTGAGTGTGTTGTCTCAGCAATGAGAGGTAACTGTAATACTCACTTTGTAGCCCAAGTTGTCCTGCAAGTCCAGATCCTTCTGCTCTCACTTACCAAATGACCACGACAGCCAGCTTAAAAAGGACTCTTTAATTTGTTGTGTTATGGTTTTCCAAGGTTGAGTCTTGCTCTAGCCCAGGCTGACTTGGAATACACTTATGTAGTCTCAGGGTGGCCTTGAACTCTCCATGATCCTCCTACTTCTGCCTCCTGAGTGCTGGGATTAAAGGTGTTTGCCACCATACCTGGCCAAAAATGACTTAAAATTTTTTTCCAAATATTTTATTTATTTATGTATTTACTTATTTGAGCAAGAGAGAGAGAGAAAGAGAGAGAGAGAGAGAGAGAGAGAAAGAGAGAGAGAAGATGGGCATGCCAGAGCCTCTAACTACTGCAAACAAACTCCAGATGCATGCACCACCTTGTGCCTCTGGCTTTCATGGGTACAGGGGAAACAAATCCAGGTCATTAGGCTTTGCAAGCAAGAGTTTTAACCAGTGAGCCATTTCTCCAGCCCCTAAAAGGATGCTTTTTTAAAAATTTATTTATTTATTTGCAAGCAGAGAGAGAGAGAGACAGAGAGTGTGAGGATGGGCGCGCCAGGGTATCTTGCCACTGCATACAAATTCCAAATGCAATATGTCATTTTGTGCATCTGGATTTGTGTGGGTACTGGGGAATCGAACCCAGGTCCTTAGGCTTGGTAGACAAGCACCTTAACTGCTGAGCCATTTCTCCAGCCCAAGGATGCTTTTTTTGGAGACAGGGTTTCATGTAGCCCAGCTTGGCATTTAAGTTTATGTAGCCAAGGATGAACTCGAACTCCTAATCTTCCTATCTTCACCTCCTTAGTGGTGGATTACAGGAAAGCACCACCACACTCATTTTATATGGTGTTGTGGCTCAAACCCAGGGTTTTGTGCAGGCTGGGCAAGCACTCTACCAATTGAGCTACATCCCAACCCAGTACAGCAAATCTTAATGGAGACATGTGAGTTTTATGAAGGCTGGACTCTCAACAGTCCATGTGGGCATAGGACAACCTGACTGCTAATTACTGGGACTGTATGGGAGCCAAAGGGATTCATGAGGTATATATAGACTACGCTCAACTCTGACTGTACAACTGACCACTCGTGTCCAATCAGCAACAGGCTTTCAGGAGCCTGTGTGCTCTATAAAGTTCACATCATCATGGAGAGTTAGGCTTTCAAACAACCCAATGATAGGAAATTTTGAAGAGATTCCTAGAATCCATCATGGGTATTTCGTGAACTTTTCATTCTAGGGAACATAGTGCAGACAGGTCTACCAGGAGGTGAGGTCACTCAGACGTATGCAAGCTCAGTTGAGGGCAGCCCTTGATATTCCACCCTTCATGTCTAAGTCCTGAGGACACTTTGTGCTTCTGATGATCAAAAGTCAGAATGATGGTCGACATTTTCATAGTCCCTATATCAACAACCTACCTAGCACAGAGGGCAAGAAAACAATTCTTTGAACATCCCAGCAAGGGTTTGGTGCCAGGTCTAATTTGACAGCATTCCACTGCCCAAGTGTGGAACAATCACAATGTGTCATTTTATTGCAAATGGGCCCAGTGTTCAGAAGGAAAGAGAACACTTTCCCATCGTTCTTTTTTTGTTTGCTGCTGAGTGGGAAAGACTTTGCCCCAGAGTGGGCAACCCTTCCCATGGCAACCTATATATAAATAGGTTCCAGGAAAAAGTAGATTCTCTGCCTGGCTGCCCTACTTACTAGTGAGTACACTATTTGATACACTGAAGATACATCCTTCACAGACATTGGAACCCATGTTTTTCAGTCTTCCAACATGGACTGAAGACCCGCAGCTCTCCTGGAAATCTCCAGGCCTTTGGGGTCAGGTTGGGATTGCAGACGGGTCCAGCCACATGGACTGAGCAGCTACTGGCTTCTTATACTCTCAACTGTACAGGCAGACACTGTTGGCTGTCCAGCCCATATCGTGCAAGTCAATCTAGTAATTCCCTTTGTAATATAAATAAATTCATTCTATTGGTTCTATTCCTCTAGAGAACCCTGACTAGTACTGACACTGCACATGCAAATAGATAATCCGGTCCATGGTGTTAACAGTGGCCTATTTGCAAAACTGATTAAGGCGAGTCAGCATCAATGCCCTCGGTCATATACTTCTGATCCACCTATCTAGCCATGACTCCAGTATGCACTCCTGCCCCAGAACCTGCCTTTCTTTGTTCTGACCTCTGTCCTTCTACTCACAGAATTCCACTGCAGGTACCATTTTTCTAAGTAACTGAAAGAACCTGTTCCTTCAAAGCTGAAAACTCTCTCCTCTAAATTTGTCAGGAGCCCTTGGCCACTGACTGTCCTCTCAAGCAATGTTTTCCATTTGCAGTGCTGGGCCAGGTGAGCTGGCTATTACTTGATACTTGTCTTAAAAGCCCTCGAGGACGGTGATTGAACTTGAACGTCCTTTCATTCCCTTCCTGTGCTGGTAATGGAACCCAGAACCTTGTCAATGCTAAGGAAACATTCTACCACTGAGCTACCTCCTAAGCCCAGGTCCCAGGGCATTTGTATTTTCCCCAGTATTGTAAGGCCCTCACGATAGATAGACTTGTTAAAGAGCTACACTTCCTCCTACACTTCCAAACGTTTTTCCTTGTCTCATAATAATTACAAGACGAGGTTGTTTTGGACTAAGCTCTAAACTTAGGCCCCAGAAGACCTAACTAAAACTCAAGATGGAGTCACTCACCGGAAAGGTCCAGACCACCAAACAAAACCCACACTGCTAACTGACCTTCTTGGAAATCCAGAGAAATCACAGCCAAATTTCCCAAGTAGTTCAATTTCAGCCAATATAATGACGTTTCTATCTGCTACAAGTAGCTTGATTCCAGGTGTGGCGTTGTACACCTGGAATCCCAACACTTGGGAGGTGAGACAAGAGGATCAGAAGTTCAAGATCATCCTTGGCTTTCTGTTAAATCGAAGGCTAGCCTATGACACATGAGACTCTATGGCGGAGGAGTAGCAGCCTCGCCAGGACTCTCTCCGTAAAGGTTTGATTTTCCAGCTGGGATCCAAACCCCGACCCCAGACGGACGAACCCAGGCCCTCCCTTCCCCCAGCTCCTGTGCCAGCCCAGACAGGGTTCTCCCGAGGCTCTTTGCTGGGCAGAGGAGTGGAGAGCTGACCCACCCCCCACCCCAAGCTCCCGCCATTGTAGACTCCCTAGGGGTTCCCAAGCTGGAGCTGCTGGCTGAGCACCTTTCCCTCACAGGGCCCCCTCCCTCCAGCGCCTCCTGGAAACCCCCCACACACACACACAGGCAGACTTGCTTCTACAGCAGACTGACCTAGCTTGCTTCCAGAACCCCACTCAGGACGAAGCTGCGGGCGGGCCAGGCCTTTGGCAGATACCCTGGAACTGCTGCCACTGCTGAGATGGCAGAGGCCAGTTGAGGCCGCCACTACTGGGAGGGCACAGGTGACTTAGGCGGGCACCAGGGACCCTGGCCACTGAAGGGAGGACACAGCAAAGCAGCTGAACAGCACTCCCCAGGGTGCCTGAGTCCCACTCCCCTACCTGGATATGGGCAGAAACCAATGAAAAAAACCCACAGAAATCAAAGACGAAACTCCCCAACTCAGGGCCCCTGGTCCCACTATGGAACACGAAAGTGGCAAGGAAGTAGAGGGAGCAAATATACAATCCCAAAGAGAGAATAATATGACTCCTGACCACAACTGCAATGCAAACATGAAGCAGTTGATGGCTGCTATGGAAATTCTGAGAAAAGACATGAATGAGATGAAGCTTACCAACTCAAGCATAAAAACAGTAGCCTGACATGTAACAAGGCATTCATGTTTTCAGTGTTCCCTATCTCCACTTAACAAGGAAAGTCCCCTTATTTTTCTTATTTTTTTATTTATTTGTGTGTGTGTGTGTGTGTTTGTGATGGAGAGTATGTGTGTAAGGATGAGCCAGGGCCTCCCACTGTTGTAAATGAATACCAGACATTTGTGCTACTCACTCTGTGTCTGGCTTGGGATGAAAAGTTTTATAAACAAGTGCCTTTAACTGCTGATCTGATTTCCAGTCCCAGGACAATCACTTACTTTAATTATTTTTTTAATATTTGTATTTATTTATTTGCAAGCAGAGAAAAACTGGCTAAAAAAGGGAGAATGGGCACACCAGGGCTCTTGTCTCTGCAAACAAACTCCAGATGCATGCATCACTTTGTATACCTGGCTTTACGTGTGTACTGGGGAATGGAACCTAGACCATCAAGCTTAGCAAGCAAGTGCCTTAACAGCTGAGCCATTTCTCCATCTCAGGATAATCACTTTAAAGTGGCAAATCTCCTTGTTGTTCTTTTTTTTCTCTTCCTTCTTCAGTGTCCTTCTGTCTATAAAATTATCTCCTCTGCTGAGCTTATTGGAACACTCATTTTATTTTATAAAAGGAAGTGTTAAGATATTTAAAGCAGGGCTGGGGAATTGGCTCAGTTGGTAGAGAACTTGCTGAACAAGTGTGAGGACCCATGTTTGCATCCAAAGCACCCGTGTTAATGCTGGTCAGGTGTAGTGGCCAGTCTATGACACCAGCATGGAGGAGGTGCAGATAAGGGATCCCTATGGCAAGCTGGCTAGCTAGACTAGCAAAATTAGTGAGCTTTGGATTAATTGGGCAATATTGTCTCAATAAATAAGGTGGAGAATCTTCAAACCAGGCACAGTTTGGGGGAGGAAAGTATTTATTGAAACTATAGATTGAGGGGAAGTTCTGTAACAGTGAAAGAGGCTGGTCCTCTTTCACAGGTCTGAGCAGGGAGAAAAACCCATCACCTACACCACATACACAGAACACGGAACAGGCAGGAGGGCCAAGGAGAGAATTCTTTCCCCTTTATATAGCCTTAGGTTGGGGTTTTACAACCCTTTCCCCAACTCAATGGCTTCCCGAGTCTCTGGAATTTCCTTCCTGCACTGCCCACACAGGAAAGGATGTTTACTTCTAGTTCCTTTGAGCTTCTTTACATCTTTCCCCTTGCTGAGAGGCTGCCTTCCTGTAAACATCCTCAGAGACCCACCCAAGATTACTTGAAAGGTCAAGTTGACAACAAAACTTAACCATCACAGAGAGTGATCAAGAAGACACCTGACACCCATGTCTGGCCTCCACATGTACATGTACACATATGCATGCACACCTGTATGTGTATCTGCATATATACATGCACCCCACAATGCAAACACAACTATACACATGCACACACAAACACAGGCAAACAAAAGCATTGTTAAATGATATTAAAAACAATTATAAAGTTGTGTGTGTGATGCTGATGATTGAACTCAGAGCCTTCACAAGCTAAGTATGTGCTCACCTTACCACTGAACTATATAACCTACCTTCAAATTTATCATTTGATTTTTCTGAGATCAAACCCAAGACCTTAGACATGCATAGCAAGCATTCTACTGCTAAGGTTCATCCCCATCTCTGAGAACTCATGATCCTTCTGCTTTAGCCTCCAACCCCTGCATTCGTGTCTGTTATTTAACTGAAGAATTGGGGAACCAGACTGAGAAGGATAATTATTAAATTACTACATTTATTGAGGGAAGTATAAAGTCAAGGGAAGGGAAAGGGATACCCACGCATGGTCTGAGACCCCGTGTAATCGGCCTAGAAGAAATGTGAAAGGGGATTTCCAGAGGATAGAACAGAGAGCTGCTGCCATGTGGAAGGCAGGAGGGGGTGATCCCATGTGGGAGGAGGGGTCAGGGGAGACTTACTAGGTCCTGGAGGGTCAGGAGAGATGATCAGAAAGCCGAGAGAGCTTGCCCCCTCATAAGGATCTATCGATAACCTGATTGTGGTGGCCTTCACCTTCAGGAGTAAGGGCTGATTGTTCTGAACTAGGGGCTGGCTCAAGAGAGACCAGCCATGACACCAAGTTTTGGGGCTGAGCTTTAACAACCGCAATGTCAGGATAAGCTTTAAATTCTAGGAAAGGGGAACTCCCTCCCAGGGAGGTGCTTATGTTGTTAAGGAAAAACAGGTTTAGAGAACTCCATTAGGGAAGAGATAAGAAGTCAGATCATTCTTTGATCTCCAGCATCATGGAGATTGCAAGGGACTTAAGAACATTCCTGCATTTACTTTCAGGGGTGCCCTGTCACTCTAACTGAAACTGCCTAAATAAGCTATTTTTCTCCTATTCTCCTTCAATAACTTTGCGAAACAACAAATAAAAATCCAATAAGGATTGTATAAATTTCTAACTATAGATTAAACAGACACCAACTCCTACTAAAAAATACCTGCAATGACACGTAAGAGTAAATAATGTTGACACTGTTTTCCAAACCCATACCCAGAAGCAGGACAGAAGGACCCAAGCTGCCCCAGCAGAACGGCAGCAGCTCTGCCAGGCCGGAGGGGCTGAGGGTTGGCTCTGGTTGCGTGCTTGTCAAAGTATTTGAAATTCCTTTTTGTCTTGGGTTGCAGGCTTTGAGCTGATAAACCTCCTTTCTGTGGGTGCAGTAGAGTGGGTGGCACAGTAAGGGAGAAGAAAACTGAACAGGAAAAGCCTGAGGCCATGGGGTCAGGTGTGAATTTCAGTGTATTCTAGCTATAAGAGATGGGAATTTGTTCACATTGCAGAACCTCAGATGAGTTTCTCAACTGTACAATGGAGAAATAACACTTGCCTTGTTTGGGTTGCAGTAAGGATAAATAATGCAAATTAACTTGTAGAGTCTACTGCATGAGTCAGCTTACAACAAATGCCATTTCTCTCTCCCCTACTTTATTTCCCTTTTCAACCAATAGCAACAATTTTATTTTTTTATTTTATATTATTATTTTTAAAATAGGTTCTCACTCTGTAGCCTTGTTTTTCTGATGTGCTGGGCATCAAACCCAAGGCTTGGTACATTCTGGCAAGCAGTGTACCTATCACAGAACTACAGCCCTAGCCCACCCCCCACAATACTATAGCACTATATTTTCAAGGAATTTTAAGATCCATTTCTGTTTTTTTTTTTAAATAGTGGGTTTTTGGGGAGTGTTTTTTAAATGCAATCTATTAATCTAAGGACAATTTACAGTAAAATTTTCATTGTCTTATGAAAACACTTCAACATTGTTTATTTGCAAGCAGAGAGAGACAGAAAGAGTGACAGAGAGAATGGGCACGCCAGGGCCTCTAAGTGCTGCAAACAAACTCCAGATGCATGCACCACTGTGTGCATCTGGTTTTATGTGGGCACTGGGGAATCAAACCCTGGTCGTTAGGCTTTTCTGGCAAGCACCTTAAGCACTGGGCAATGTCTCCAGTTCCCATTTAAGTTTCTTTAAAGTAACAAGGATTTTGAATTCATCATATGAAAAGACAAGTCCACAAACAGAACTTCTAGGGAAGCTAATGCAGTCACATTTCAGAGATTTTTGTTGCAAACTTGGAAGTGGCTGGTATCCTGCATGCCAGCATTCTCTCCCTATACCTCTCTCTCCCTCTCCCTCTCTCCCTCTCTCCTACCTTTCTCAGTGGGTGGAAGGAACATTATGCTCGTATATATCTTTCCTAAGGCACTCTCATGCACATACTGGTCTATAATTAACATCTATACATAGATGACTCCTACAAGAATCTTGAGAGCTCTCCTCTGAGTCCCAGGCCAGTACATCCAGCTGCCTGTTTATCATCCACTCTTGGAATTCTCAAATGTACCCCAAGTTTAAGAAATCCAAACATAAGCCAATAGCTCTCCTGCCTAAAACCCTTCAATTCTTCCACTGTTTGTAGAAGGTTACTTTAAGTTGAAAATATTGAATCCTTCTTCAAGCTTTCCCTATCTCATTAAAAGCAGACGCATATGGGAACTGGGGCTGTCATAAATTCCAACTTCAGAACAGCTTTTACTCCTAAGAAGGACATCAAGAATAAGGCCATATAAATCTCTTCAGAGGAAAGTGTTATGGCCACTGAGAAAATGGAAAGACTGCTAATACTGCACTAGTAACCACAAAATGCCTGTTATAATCACAAACTTTGTTATCTCTCATTTGTTCTTCTAGAAACCCATTTAGTCTTCCCTCAAAGCATTTTATGTTCATCTCCTCTATTTCCTTAAAATGTTGGGTACGTAGCTGTTGCAGTCAGCTTTCTCATTGCTGGCACAAAGAACCTGACCCGAAGCAGCTTGTGGAAGGGACAGGTTTGTTTTGGCTTACAGATTCAAGGGAGGTCATGAGCCCTAGTGGAGAAGTGCCTGTTATTGCCTGCTAAATACATATATTGTGCCCAACAAACTGCCTCATAAGCATTTTTTAAATGACCATACCTATATAATAATGCTACTCTCACTTTTAGCTAGAGAAGCTTCTCTTTTTCAGATGCTGGTGAACTGCTGGGATAACATAAAAGACACCATAGTGCTGAGAAGAAATGACAGTGGAGAGGTCAGCAATGGTCATCTCTATCACACTCCCTGAAGCTGAAGGTCTATTGCAGAAAGGTGGTGGAAAGATTGTGAGAGCCAAAGAAAGCATAGGACTGCTTACAATGCAAACTTCCAGACACAAACTTTCTTTCATATTCATGACCTTGCAGTGCCTGATAATGCCTACACACCCATAAGCCCGTCCCCAACACACACTTCCAACAAGGTTTCAATTCTAAAATTGGAGTCAAGCATTCAGCACATGTACGTTTATGGGGGATACAAGAATCAAACCGCCACCACAGCCCTCTAACATTTTTTGTTGTTGTTTGTTTTTATTGATATCTTTACTATCCATAATTCGATACATTGTATGAGCAAATCTTATGATGGTTACCCCGTTTCCCTCCTCCCTGTCCCCAATCCACTGGGTATCCTCATTGGGCATACTGGATCAGTCCATGGAATAGAGGGTTATGAATTGTACAAGAGGTAGCCAGTTTTTTTCTTTGTGTGTTGTTGCTGAGGAGTGCAATGTCTCTGGATATTGTCCCCCACCATGGCTCTTACGTTCTTTCCGCCCCCTCTTCCACTCAGTTCCCTGAGTCATGGTGGGTGAGTTTTTAAGTCTGCTTTATTGTTGAGATCTTAAGTGTCTCTGAACTTCTGCTTTGGGTTGTGTTGGGTATCATTGGTGTCTGTCTCATTGACCTATCCTGTGTTATCTGACTTGCTGTGGTGATAGGTCTCTTGTTTATCTTGCCACTTTCTCAGAGGTTTCCTTTGGGGCCTACATGATAGGCCAGGGGTGGCTCATCTCTTGCCAGGATGTCATCCATCATCCCATGACTTGTTGGTGGAATTGGGTTGACCATGGCTCTTTCACTGCCTTCTGAAAAATACAAACAGGATCTCCATCAGAGAGTGAGATCAGTGTAGGTTAAATCAGTATAAGTTAAACTGCTAAGATCTTTGGCAAGATTCTAATGGGTATAGCCTCTATGTAAGTCTCTGGTAGTGAGACTTTCCCCTTGGAGCCCGGGTTTTTGGTCCCATAAGATTTTGCCCTGGATCCCAATTCCAGTTAAGGGTTCCTTGTCACTGAGTGGATCTCTTAACCAATTTTGAAGTAGAGTTTCACCTGGAACTCACTCTGTAGTCCCAGGCTGGCCATGAACTACAGTGATCCTCCTACCTCTGCCTCCTGAGTGCTAGGATTAAAGTTATGCATGCCCAGCTTCTAGCCATCTTCTCTTTCTTCCTCCTCTTCTTCTCTTCTTCTTTTTGTGACAGGTTCTCACTATGTAGCCCATGCCTTGAATTTATGATCCTCCTGTCTTGGCCTCCAAAGTGCAGAGGTATGACCCACTAAATCCAGATCAACTGTGTCTTGATGGTAGGTAACCTGCCTATTTTTGCTTACTATTGTATTCTAAGCCCCTAGAATAAAGTAGGTACATAGACAGAGAATTTCTGAATGAGGGATTAAGGACATAAGACAGTGAGAGAACACTGCCCTATCATGTGAAAGCCCCTGAGTTTGATATGCGGTGCTGAAACAAATTATCTACTATATAAATTCATAAATGCATGAGTTCAGCACGAATTCTGGATGAATGCATGAATAGAAGACAGGAGAAAGTCCACATGAAACTAGAACAACTCCTCCCACAGCAGCACCCATTCATTAAAGGTCTGTGAAGGCCAGTCAGAGGGCTGGAGCAAAGCAATCTCAAAACAGCCAGTGCTGGTGTAGGCAAGGCTGCTGCTGTATCGGGGCAACTGACCTACCTGGCCAGGGATTAGATGTCAGTTTACTTGAGATGGGTTGACCCAGAAAACCATCCTGCAACATGCATGAGAACCTGATCAAACCTAAAAATAGCTCAGCCTCTGGAGTGGAATAACTCTAGGAAGGGTTCAGCCTCTCTCCTTGGTATGCTTTGTTGCCATGGAGACTTCTGACCTGTGTTTTGAACTATGGAATTCCAGAATGGGATGCTATCTGCTGACAAGTGATCTACTCCACACCTCTACTATTCTTGAGACAGATGGCCTCAAACTTGACGTGTAGCTAAGGCTGGGAGGCTGGCCATGAACTCCTGATCTTCCTGCCTCCACCTCCCAAGTGCTGAGATTAAAGGTGTGCAGCACCATACCTTGCTTTCATTTTACTTTTTTTTTCTTTCAACGCTGGGGACTGACCCAGGGCTGGTGCATGATAAGCAGGGATTCAACTCACTACATCCACAAACCTCTTATTTTAAAGTGAAGGAAAATGGAACCAGAGTGGTCTAGTGATGGTCCTCTTGTTGGCCTCAGAAATTGATAGCCCAAAGTATGGTGCTTGATAGTCTCTATGTCTCTCTGACCTTCTTGACCTCTCCTCCTCTCCTCTCCTTTCTTCTCCTCTCTCTCTCTCTCTCTCTCTCTCTCTCTCTCTCTCTCTCTCTCTCTCTCTCTCTCTC
>PVHP010040057.1:0-16024 GCA_004024765.1 Zapus hudsonius | reverse complement strand
TGGATAGTCTCCCCCACCACGGCTCTCACAATCTTTCCGCCCCCTCTTCCGCAAAGTTCCCTGAGTCGTGGTGGATGAGTAATAAGTTTGCTTTAAGGTTGTGAGCTTAGGGGTCTTTGTGTTGAAAATCGTTGTTTTCTGTTCCACTGGCTAATCCTGTGTTGATTTAATGGCTGTGGCTGTGGGCCCCTTGTTCATCTCGTCTTTCTCTGCGGAGTTCTATTTGGATCCTCCATGGTATGACTGTGGTGGCCCCTCTCTTGCCAGAATCTCAGGTATCGGCCTATGGTCGGTTGGTAGGGTTAGACGAGCCCCAGCTCTACAAAAAGCATTTTTGAGGGTAAGATGAGCACGCTCAATAATACTTTGACCTTGGGCTGGAGATATGGCTCAGCAGTTAAGGCACTTGTCTCCAGTGCCTAAGGCCCTGGGTTCAATTCCCCAGGACCCACATAAGACAGACCCACAAGGTGGTGGTCCTGGTGCTCTCTCTCTCTCTCTCTCTCTCTCTCTCTCTCTCTCTCAACATCTATCTCCTGTATCTCCCTGCTTGAAAATGAATAAATAAAATATTTAAAAAAATAATACTTTGACCTTGTGGATTGTAAGGAATGCCTGTAATTAAAGAAATCTCAACTTTAGTGAGGAATTGCTTAAAGAAAGTTGAAGTATAAGCGGGACCATTGTCAGTTTTAATTTGTTTAGGGATTCCCCAAGCGGCAAAGGCTTGGAGACAGTGGGAAATAACGTCTTTGACCTTTTCTCCACTGTGAGGTGACGCAAAGGTAACTCCTGAACATGTATCCACAGACACATGTACAAACTTAAGAGTACCAAATTCTGGAATGTGAGTAACATCCATCGTGAATTAACCTCCATTTTCCCGATTTCTTTTTTTATAACAAATATGGGAGTATTCCATGGAGAAGTGGAGGACTGTAGATGTCCTGCATACATTTGTTCCTTAACTAACTTATAAGCAGCCTCCAATTTTTCTTTTGTTAGGGGCCACTGAGGAATCCATTGAGGCTTATCATCCTTCCATTTTATTGGTATAGTAGCTGTTTCAGTGGCCTCAACTAAAAACCCAGTCCCTGATTCTTATTAAGATGGGAATTGGAAATACTTTCAGTGGTCAATCTAAGATCCATTTGGCTTAATACATCTCTTCCCCATAAAGAAATCTGCACTGCACACACATAAGGTTGAAACAATCCACTATGTCCTTCCTCATCTTTCCACCACAAGGTAGTGGCACTTTGGTCAGGACTTTCAGCTATTCCTAATCCTCAAAGAGTCTGATTCGCTTAGACAACTGGCCAATCCTTAGGCCAATCAAGAGATTTTATTATACTTTTGTCAGCCCCTGTGTCCAGGAGCCCCAAAAACTTTCTCTCTCTGATTTTCAATGTTAATAAGGGTCTTTCTTTTAATTCCAAAGTTAAGTAAGCCAGTGGCTCACCTGATGATTCTAGCCCCTTTTGTCCTCTACTAGAATCCAGGTGATGTTGGCGAGGCAAAATGAGCATTTGAGCAATTTCCTCTCCAGGAGATATAACTGTTATTCCTTTTAGGGAGGAGGCCAGTATTTTAACTTGGCCTGAGAAATCAGGGTCAATAACTCCTAGATGAAATATAAGTCCTCTTAAACTAGTGGAGCTTTTTCCTACTATTAATCCTATACAGTTATTTGGAATAGGGCCTTGCCAATCTGAATCAATGTGTTGCACTCCCATATCAGGAGTCAGGACTAGCCTGGAAGTGGCACAAATATCTAATCTTGCTCTCCCTGATGTTGCTTTCCTTGGTCGGTTGGAGGATACCAGGCCTTTGGTACCTGCTGAATCACCCCGTACATTTGTTGTGGGCCCCGGGGAGCTGGGCCCACCCTCCCGTTTTTTGAGGGCCTTGTATTAGGCTCTAATAAGTTCTTTTTCTATAATGAGGGTATATTCCTGGTTTTGCTCTGTGGGATTCTCTGTTCAAAGAGGTCAGCTCAGGGAATTGCACCTTAATATGTCCTGGCTTCTGGCAATGGAAACAAATTCTTGGTGGACCTCCTCTATAGTACTTCTGATTAGCATGCAAGCCTTGTGTTATTGCTGCTGCCATAACTTGACCCTGAACAACTATGTCGTTTATGTCCCTACAAATTTTTAGATATGTTGAAAGGTCTTTACTCTTCCATGGCCTAATGGCCTCCTTACACCACCTATTGGCTTGTTCGTACGCTAGTTGTTTTACCAAAGGCATAGCTTGTTCAGCATCCCCAAAAATACGAGAGGCAGTTTGGAGCAAACTATCCACAAAATCAGCATAAGGCTCATTAGGTCTCTGTAACAACTTGGACAACTGTCCTTGTAAATCACCAACCCCCTGCAAAATTTTCCAAGCCTTAATTGCTGCAGCTGCTACTTGCATATATACTGCTGGATGATAATTTATTTGATCCTGAATATCTGAGTAGTTACAAGTCCCTGTTAACATGTCAATATCCCAGCCTGGATTCCCTGCGGAGGCGTTGCACCTAGCTGTGTCGGTGCAATGCTTGTGGAACGCGGTTTTCCACAGTAAATATTGACCTCCCGATAAGGTGGCTCTTGCAGTGTTTACCCAATTTAAAGGTGCCAGATTAAATGCTGCCAACGATTCTAACATAGAAATCGTATAGGCAGCTTGAGGCCCATAAGTGCTTACTGCCTCCTTCAATTGTTTTACAAGTTTGAAGTCTAATGGCTGATGATACCTATGTTGTTGGGCATCCTCGAATACAGGAAAGGAAGTTGGTTCCAACCATGGGGATTCCCTTCTGCAGGAACATTCCCCATTGTAATTATAAGGAAGTGGCGGCGCTGTTGGCTCCACTTTCTCCTCAGCCTGTGGAGTTTCCTCACAAGGGTTTCTGAACCCAACTCCTAATTCCTCTCCATATAATTCCTCCTCATTCACTCCTTCTATCTCGGGCAACCTGGCTGGTACTTTTAACAGAGTCCCCATCATCTTCGACAATGCCCAAAAAGGAGCCCCCACAAGGGCCCGTGAGATTTCGGAGCCCATCCTTCTATTATCTTCTTTTATTCCCTTCACTCTATCATGAACCTCAGTCACTTCTCAGTGAACTTTTTTGTCGCTTCACCACGAACCTTTTGCCTCTCTTCCCTAGGCTAAATTTATGGATAGATGTGAGAGAGAGAGAGAGAGAGAGAGAGAGAGGGAGAGAGAGAGAAAAGGAGGAGAAGGAAGAGGCAGCAGAGAGAACAGGCCTTTCTCTTATTTTTTGTCTTCTATGTTTACTTTTTCGCTCCCCGTTTTCGTTTGCTCCCCTTTTCTGTTTGTTCTCCATTTTCACTCGCTCCCCTTTTTCGTTCATTCCCCATTTTTGTTTCCCCGTACGTTTCCCAGTTTTTGTTTCCCCGTACGGGTCACCACCTATCACTGCCCGCCGCCTGCGGAGGGCAGTGATCACTCAAATACACACACACACCGCTTGTGGGTTGACTAACATGTGTTCTTTATTGCGGGAAACGAGGCAGACTATATAGAGCTTCCTGGCCAATTAGAGGGCTAATGGTCAGTCTTATGATAAGAACCTGTGCATAATAGCCAATTGAGATCACCTCCTGAAACTCATTAAGCCAAGCCCTTCTTGGCAGGCTGTCAGGTGCTGTCCAAGACTAAGCCAGGGTGTGCCTCCAAAGGCCCCCAAAGTCTTTCGCCCCTGACACCATGTAAAGGCAAAGGGGTCATAAGAGTTTGGGTGGAGGGGAATAGAGAAGAAGGCATCCTTGAGATCAAGGACAGAAAAATGAGTAGTAGAGGGAGGGATATGGGAGAGGAGGGTGTAGGGGTTAGGGACCACTGGGTGGATTGGTAGGACAGCTGCATTAATGAGGTGCAGGTCCTGAACCAGGTGGTAGGACCCATCAGGTTTTATTACGGGTAGAATAGGAGTGTTACAGGGGGAGTTGGTAGGGTGCAGAAGGCCTGCTCAGAGGAGGCGAGAGATGATGGGTTTGAGCCCCTGGCGATGTTTGAAGGAGATGGGATATTGAGGACGGCAGGGAAAAGTAGATGTATCCTTTAGTCTGATTTGAATAGGAGTGTGGTGGGAGGCTATGGCAGGAGAAGAGGTATCCCAGACAGAGGGGTGTACCTCAGAGGCGGGGAGGGGGAGAGCAGGGTCCTTAATGAGAGAAAGAGCAGGTGTGAGAATGAAGACACTGGAGTGGGGAGCTAGGGAAAGGGAGAGCTTGAGTTTCTGCATAGGATCCCTACCTCAGAGAGGTGCTGGGCAAGAGAGCATGACAAGGAAAGAATGGGACATTAAGGTGTTCTAGATAAGACAGGACAGAGGGGCAGTAACACATGAGGAGTGGGGATGGCCATTTATACCCATCACGGAGATCTGTGAGGGAAATGTCTGACCAGAGTAGGATGGCAGGATGGACCAACTAGCCCCCGTGTCGATTGCAAAAGAGACAGGCCTACCTGCCACCTGAGCAATTACCCTGGGCTCCTCCATCGTGATCTGGAGCATTCCGTTGGGGGCCAAGGTCCCAGGGCACCGTCAGTCTTCGGCCGCCAGGCCCAGAAGGTCATGAGTGACTCCTGTGGAGGGTGGGGGGAAGGGGCTGGCCTACCTCGACGATGCAAAGAAGGACAGTCGACCTTCCAATGTCCAGTGAGTCCACAGGGAGGGCAGGGTCCTGGCGGCGGGCAGGGATTAGGGAAGGCCTTTGCCCAGTGGCCAGTGGTGCCACACCTGAAGCAGGGTCCTGGAGGTGTTCGTTGAGATCCCAAAGTCTTCTTGGAAGGAGCCCTCAGAGCTGCAGCCAGGATCTGGTACTTTTGCCTATCCCTGGTGGCTTTGTCAGACCATTCCCGATTCTCTCGGTTAGTAAAAACTTTAAATGCCAAATCAAGCAGATCTCCCTGGGGGGTCTGAGGGCCTTTATCTAGATGTTGAAGCTTTTTGCGAATATCAGGGGCACATTGGGACAGAAAGTGGGTATTAAGGATTAAAGTACCTTCAGGAGATGTGGGATCTAGACGGGTATACTGAGTCAGTGCCTCAGTGAGCCTTCCCATAAACTTGGTGGGATTTAGGACCTTCCCTAGGGGCTGCTGCAGCTCCCAGTGGGTGAGTGTTATCAGTTAGATATATCTCATTCGAGTGGGCTTGGGCAGCTACCCAGTCCCACTCACATTCAGGGGTGAGAGAGGTGGAGAGGATGACAAAGAGATCATATCAAGTCAGGTCATAAGCTTGAGTCAGATAGCGAAATTCCTTGATATAGCGAACTGGGTCCATAGAAAAAGACCCTAGGCATTTCTCGAGTTGGGATAGATCCTACATAGAGAAAGGAAAAAAATTAAATGTATTTGTAGAGAAAGAGAGAGAGAAGCAAGGGAAGGAGGGGAAAAAGAGAGACACTATAGGTGTGTCAGTGTCTCTTGTCGCAATGAAGTTGAGATATGTGCCACTTTGTCCATGGGCTTTGCAAGCAAGTGTTTTAATTACTGAGCCATCTTACATGTGGTTCCTGGGGAACTGAACTGGAGTCATTAGGATTTGCAGGCAAGAGCCTTAACCTCTTACCCATCTCTCCAACACCTGAACATATTTTCCTTAAGGACTTGTAAATATAGTACAAGAAACTGATATTAATTAACATAGCAAGTAACTGAACATCAAGAGTCAGACATTGTATTATTGGAGAACATAGCAGAAGCTTCCTTAATCGAGAAATTTAAAATAAAGCATTTTTAGCATAAATAACTGTTATCAATATATTTGACATATCTGGGGATGATTTTGTCAGGAAGAGAAGTAGATGAAAAAGAGGCTTGTCTTACAGAGGCGGCTTGAAGTGAGATGAGGCAGACGGGGTGTTTGAGTGCAGAGGAAGAGGGAGAGACTAGAGCGGAGGCAGGTGTGGGAAGTGGGGTGTGGAAATAAGAGGGGAAAGAATGGGAGAGGAGAGACCAGCAGGACAAGAAGGCATTATGAGGAAGAGGTGGAAAGTGGGGTGTCTCAGATAATCTAGGACAGGGGAGCTGGGAGATTGTGGTCAGCTTTGTACCCTTATCACTGAGCAGAGCAGGATGGGGGCAAGGGATGGCCGGTCTGTTGCGGTCTGGGTGCTGCCCTGGGAAGGGTGTTGACACCATTACTCTATGGCCAATAGTTGAGAGAGAGAGAGAGAGAGAGAGAGAGAGAGAGAGAGAGAGAGAGAGAGAGAGAGAGAGAGACTCCCTCAAAGGGCAGGGGGAGGGCGGAGGGCGTCCGACCTTGTAGCTGGCCACTGCTGTTGTTGTCGTTGGTCTGTAGTATTCAAGCTTTAAATAAAGAGTCCAGCAGATCTCCCTGGGGCTCTGCAGGCCCTCACAAAGAAGGAGGGTATGGAGGTTTAGGATCCCCCAGTGTGAGCAGCTGTGTTGGGGAGAGAGAGAGAGACAGAGAAAAAGAGACAGAGACAGAGGCGAGCTCTCCAGTGGAAAGCCAAAGCTGGGAGCCTTGGCCATAAGTGAGTGAAGAGGGAAGTGAAGGGAGAGACGAGTGGGGAGAGCAGAAGACTGAAGAGAGAAGAGAAAGGTACCTCGGATCATCTGAGAGTGCCTGGCTGGAGTTGAGCAAACCCATGACAATTTAAAGTGAATGAGGCATTTTTAGGGCAAATGGACCCATAGTTTACTGAGGCCCAGTCGTCACCCTGAAGGTGCAGGCCCTTAGGTCTTTGAGAAGGCAGGTAAAGGTGGAGGAGACAGATTTGGAAGTTTCCCATGATGGGAAGGAGAAATGAGCAGAGAGAGAAAGAGAGGGGGAGTGTGTCCCATGCCAGCAAGACACGCCCGAGGCACCCCTCGGGTGTGTCTGGCTGGAGGGAGAGACCCAGAGGTGATGAGAGTGCATCTTTCTTGAAACCAGAGGGCAAAGCCTGGCTTATTGGCACGGCTTAGAGACAGAGGCAGGAGCCGAGATCAGGCTAGCCTGAGAGAGAGAGGGACACTCTCCAAGAGTGAGGAGAAGGGGAGGCATCTATATGCCTGAGAGGGAGAGAGAGAGACAGTGAGACAGAGAGAGAGAGGAGCAATGAAGAGCTGAGGACCAAAGCTGAAACATGGTGGCTGTTGGAGCTGGCAAGCAGACAGATGATCCGAGGTGATGCTTTCAGAGGGTTGACAGCAGCTTGGTGGTCATGTGGTCCGGGAAGGGGGTCCAGTCACCCAAAGGGGCAATCTGGTGTGACCCTTTCCCGGGTTTCGGCACCAGATGTTAGAATGGAAATGACCATGAGAGACCACTCTGAAAGGAAAGGTTTTAATAGGAGGAAAAGCGAGCTGCCGGGCTATTTTCACCAAAGGTGGTGAAAAGCTCAAGGCAGGTTTAGATCAGGGCTTTTAAGGGGAAAATGTTCAGGTTGGGGTCCAGGTGGTCACATGAGGTTGGGTGGAGGGCTCAAGTGGTCACATGCTCTCAGGATCAGGAAGGATCAGGAAGGACAGTCCCTCGGGCCAGGTGTGGCTCTTGTTTAGGGTGGGGGGAGTCTTTATCTTTGACTCTTGTTGATACTTCTCTTGAGGCTGGTTGGGAAAGAGGATCAGGGTGTAGCCTGAATCCGACCTTACAGGTAGCAAGAAAAGAATATATAAAATTAGAATCTGTCTTTAGAGTGCAAATTACTATTCAGAATCAGACTGGTGATATGTCAGTAACTATATCACTATACATGTGGTATATATCATCAAGCACTCAAGTACAAAATCTAGTTACTTCTCTGAGTTTTATCATTTATTGGGGGAGAAAGAATTCCATTAAGTTTGAAAAGATTGAGACACAAATATATTACATGTTTTGTGAATAATCATTAACTGTAGGATAGATTTGGCTACAGGATTGGCAAGTCAGAAGTGAAAACAAAGGTAGACTGAAAGAAAGAAGCATTGGATAGTCAGAGTCTGTTCATTTATTTTTGAGATGTGGTATCATTCTGCTGTTCTGACTCACCGTGTAGAGTAAGTTGTCCTTGAACTCAGTGATTTGCCTGCTTTAGATTCCCAAGTACTAGAAGTATAGACATGAGCTACCACACCTGGCTCGAGATGTTATATGTGTATGTGTTTGCTTGGTAGTAAATTCTGAAGCCAGAAAAATTGAAATTTAATCTGTTGCAGACAGCCATTCAAATTGAGAGTATCCAATGAAAGTAATATTTTCTAACTCCTAGTTCATGGTGTTGTATAGGTTGGAATGTTGCCAAACAAAACTAAGATAGTGATAAGAGTTATGATTCTGCTAGAAAAATACCAATTATTATTTCTTATGTTTCTAGTGTGTATATTCTACAACCTGAATCAATACAAGTTCAGGCTGTATGAATTTAAGTTTATTATTAAACCTCTGTTGAGGCCTAGAGTCAGGTGGTACAACTTGGAAAATGATTAAAAAATTGTAAACATGAAGCTAAACATAGTTTAAGCCTAAGTAGCTTTATAGTAAATGTGTCTATACTTCCCTTTTCCTTCATCTATTTAGTATGGATAATACTTGAAAATACAGTGAATGTAATCCTGTTTGCCTGAGATAGCCAAGGGTCATGTCTGTGTTCCTAGAATCATGCCCAGTTTAGCACTTGTCTTGGTATTTTTTAAACTTGACCAACAATTGTTATACTTGTATATATGGCTTTTGATCATAATCCCCTCCAATCACTTTCTTTTTGTCCCTAACCCCTTCCCCACTTCTACTGAATCCCTTTTTTCCAGCTAGTTCTTTTGTTTTGATGTTTTCTTTTTTACCATCCTGCATAATCCATAACAGAATGTTGATGATCACAATTATTATGCAGGTTTGTGTAATTAATGGTGGTTGCTATAAGGTCATAAATGCAAAGGCCACTTCATGTCTGGAAGATAGCATTTCAGCACACTCCTCCTCATCCTCTGTCTCTTACATTCTTTCCACTCCTTCTTCATCTCCTTCTTTGGTTCCCCCTCCCTCATCTCCCCTATCTCCTTTGCACTGAACCCCCTTTTTTTTCAAACTGGTCTCCTATTTTGATATTTTTTTTCTTTTTTGCCTTTCTCCATCATCCATGATGATGTGTTGATGGATCCAGTATTGTGCAGGTCTTTTGCAGATAATGACAGCCACTGTGAGATCATAAGTGCATGGCCATTTCATGCCATGAAGACAGTGTTTCAAAGCATTCTCTCCTCCTCCCCATCCTCTTTGTCTCTCACATACTTTCTTCCTACTCTTCCCTTGCTCCCTGAGCGTTGAGGGCATGACAGAGATGTTTAATGTAGTGCTGAGCCATGTTTTAAGTCACTCAACCATGTTTTGAGTTTCCACAATAGTCACCACAAAAGACATCTGTAAAAAGGAGCTTTTCTGTCTAAAGGTGAAAGCAGCACTAATATATTTGCATAAATATAAATATTTAGAGGGTAATTTGATGGGCACAATTTATCTACATAGCCAAACAACAGTGATAGCTTCCCCTTTAGGTTTTATGACCTGCTGAGCCATATACTTGATTATGTTTTTCATACCAGGCATGAATTCCTCCCCATGGAATGACCTTAACATCCAAAGAGAGTAGTTATTTACTCCTAGAACAGACATTCCACAATTATCATAGTGAGCATATCTTGTCTGGATATTCATTTGTATTTGCAGTGTCCATAGCTGGTAAAGATTGTTGATGAATTTTCTCTCCCAACAGCCTGCATAGCCCTTTCCAACACTATGATAGTTGGCTAGTAGGGAGGAGGCTTCCAGCTTGAATTCTCAGTGTCCTGCAACTGAAGCATGAGCTGTCCTCTGCAGTGGGGGTTTACCATCTAGTATGGTGAACAACTGTTGTACTTACCTTCTTGTTGCTGGTCCAAATATCTCACCAGAAACAGTTATGGGAGGGTAGGGTTTATTTCAGGCTTACATATTCTAGTGGAAACTTCATCATGGTGGAAGAAGTTGGCTCACTTTATTGCACATCATTAGAAGAGCAATATCAGCCAGCTCCAGCAAGCAGGGCTGGACTCAAGATATGTCCCCAGTGGCACACTTCCTCCAGCAGGGATCTGATTGCTAGAGACTCAAGTATAAAGCTTAAATCCTAATCAAAAATACCTGAGACTATAGGGGACATTTATAATCAAATTACCACATTCTACCCCTGTTCCCCATAGACACATGATCATCTCACAATGCAAAATGCACTCAGTTCCACTTCAAAAGTCCCAATAGTCTTTACCAACTTTAACACTGTTCAAAAATTCAAAGACTGATCTGAGATTCAAGACTGTCTCTTAACTGTGAGCCCTGTAAAATTAAAATGCAAGTTACATACTTCCAATACATAATAGCACAGAGAAAACATGTCCTTTGCAAAAAGGCATAATAAGGAGAGATTGGATCAGTGCAAAATAACTAAGACTCAAACATCTGCAGTCTGACATCTGTCTTCTGTAATCAGTGACACAGGCTCTGGGTTTCCAAATCAGCCCCTCCAGCTGGGCTGCATACAGCCTGGGGTAAACCCATCCCAAGCCAGCAGCCTCCCCCACACTCCTGGCATTCAAACCTGGAGTCTCCATTGTAACCCAGAGTTCATCACTGTACAGTGGCCTTACTGGTTCTCCATATGGGGATTTCAACCCTGCTTCACATTGTCACATTTCAGGGGCTCCCCGGAACCTAGTGCACTCCATGGCTCTCTTTTCTGCATTCTCATGCTTTTAAAACCAGTACCAGATAGGCACATAACCAAAATTGTTAATCGGGGCAAATAGAACTTGACCTTAAAGAGTTGGATACTCTTAGAATTCTTTCTTCAAGCCCCTTCTTTACAAAACAACATGCATTTGTATTAACTTGAGCCATCCATGGTTGAATTTTGCTGTCAGGGCATCTTTTCCATTGTCCTAATGCAAAACATTTGGCCCATGTTTAATGGTACTAATCTCCTTAACAATTGCAGTTAAAGTAACCTAAAACCAGTCTTGTACTTGTCACTTAAAGCTTGCTTGGATTTCTTTCTTTCTTTCTTTCTTTCTTTTTTTAATTGTGTTTGAAGTAGTCTTCCTCTTGCCCTGACTGACCTGGAATTCACTATGTAGTCTCAGTCTGTCCTCAAACTCACAACAGTCCTCCTACCTCATCTTCCTAAATGCTGGGATTAAAGTTGTGTAGCACAGTGCACAGATTGGATTTTTTTCTGTGACAAACTATACATCTTTTATATTTTTCTGTTCTATTCTTTCTGCCAAGCACATCAGACCATTACTTTTAAACTCAACTTTGCTCAAATTCTCAAGGCATGGGTGGAATAGAGTCAGCCTTTCTGCCAATAGGCCAGTTCCAACAAAGTTTATTGGTTTTGACTAGTCGATCGTTCCTTGTCTTCAAGGCTTGATTTTCTGTCTTCCATTTGATTCATTCTGTTGGTCAATCTTTTCCTGGAACTTTTTGTTAGACTTATTGTATTTTTCAATTCCAGATTTATTTCAGTTTGGTTTTGCCTCAGGATTTGTATCTCTCTGTTGGGTTCCATTTTCATGCTCTGGTTTGTCTTCATTTCCTTTTGCTGCTTGTGTTCTCTTTTTATTCATTTCTGTCATCTTTGACTTTATTAAGAATTTTATTCATGCATTTTTGTGTGTGTTCTTTGGACATATTTATAACCATTCTTTTGAGCTGTTTTTTAAAGTTCCCTCTAGGTAGCTTTCACAAGAGCAATGAGAATGATATTTCTTGGGGGAGATATTTTTTGGGGAGGTTTGGTTTTTTTGTGTTACCTGTTTTGCATTGACTTACTCTTTTAGATATAATGCCTTGGTCAGATATTTTTGGCACACCCATGTTAATGGAGGGCTGGAACCATGTTTTTTTTTTGTTTCTTTATGTTCACTTATCTTTGTTTTATTTTGTAGTACATGGAATTCAATCCTGGAGGCACTTGGTACTGCTTCATAGATGGGGTAGGTGAGATGTTCTCAAATTTAGACAACTCAATTTGCAGTTGTCTTCAAAATTATACTTGGGAGATTGTCTTTGTCCTCCTGGTAAAGGAAGGAAGATACTGAAGGGAATCAGAGGGCTGGGCCTAATCCCAGTTTCTAGCTGTGCTGATGGGTTGGGGTTGTCTCTGCCTATATGATGAAGAGAGGATTTATGAGAATTTGAGTGTTGGAGCTTGATGCTGGTCATAATCACATTGTTGGTCCATGTGTGCATGTATGGAGTGAAGGGAAGAACATCCCTTCAGGGAATCTGGGTGCTGAAACTTCCATGTGGATTCCAGTCTGGTCCCATTCACAGTGACCTAGCTCATTCTCTGTTTGGGCTCCTTATTTTGCTATTATCATTATTTTTTTTAGTTGTTTATGTATGCTAGTTATATCCATTTTCTGATGGCTCTCTCTTCACTCAGTTGTTTTCTTAGGTATACTGAATTTTTTTTCAAATTTTATGAAGTTCCATTTATTGAATGCTTACCTTATTTTCTGGCAAGAGTCTTATTCCCATTCATTCCTATATCTACAAGAGTTTCCCAATGTTTTCTTCTAGATGTTTGAGAGTTTTAGAGTTCCCATATAAAGGTCTTTGATCCTTTTAGAGTTAGTTCTTATATAGGATTAGGAATATGGATTTAGTTATATTCTTTGTACATGGATATTCAGTTTTCCAAGCATCTTGTTAAAGGAGATTTCTTTGTTTCAAGGAGTATTTTTGGCATTTTTGTCAAAATAGTTTTGTGGGTTAATATCAGTATCTTCTGTTCTATTTAATCTATCTGTTTTTTCCCAATACTATATTATTTCAGTTACTATGGCTCTGTAGCACAACTTGTGTAAGATACAATGATCCTTCTTAGCATATTTTTTGAGGGGTGGTAGGTCAGGTTGCTTTGGCTATCCAGTGTTTTTGTGTCTCCAGATGAATTTTAAGATTGCATTTTCTATTTCTGTGAAGGTTGATATTGGGATTTGTGATTGGGATTGCTTGAAAAATTGCTTTTGGTAAGATAGGCATGTCACAGTCAACTACACGCTCCTGGGATGAATCTCCAAACCAGGCACAGTATTGAGAGGAAAGGATTTATTTGAAGGTACAGATCCAAGGGGAGTTCCATAATAGTGAAAGAGGCTGGTCCCCTTTCATAGGTCCAAGCTGAGAGAGAAACCCATCAACAACACCATGAACACACCAACAAAACAGGCAGGAGCTAAGGGAGAGAAATCTTCCCCCTTATAAAGCCAACAAAACCTATATTGACAACAAAACCTAGCCATGACAGGCATTTCACTATATTAATCTACTTCATGAGCAGGGGCAATCTTTCCATCTAATAATGCCATCTTTAGTTTCTTTTTTGAATATTTTAGTTTTCATGATACAGGTTGTTCACTTTTGTTGTTAGGCTTATTCCTAGGCATTTTATTTTATTTTTTGAAGCAATTTTGATGAAGTTGCTTCTCTGATTTCTTTCTTAGCTTGTTATTGGTATATTGGAAAGCTACAGATTTTATAATTATAATTTTAATTTATTTATTTGTAAGGGGAGAGAGAAGAGATGAGAGAGAGAAGAGATGAGAGAGAGAGAGAGAGAGAGAGAGAGAGAGAGAGAGAGAGAGAAAGAGAGAATACATGACATGCCAGGGGCTCCAGCCATTGCAAACTAATTCCAGGTGCAAGAACCACTTTGTGGTATCTGGTTTATGTGAGGAATTAAATCTGGGCTGTTAGGTTTTGCAGGCAAGCACCTTAATTACTGAGCCATCTCTCCAGCCCAAACTACAGATTTTTGTGTTGTTTTGTAACCAGCCACTTTGGTGAAAGTGTTTATCATGTTTATGTATAAAATTACAACATTAAAAAATAATAAAATAAATTTCCAAAATCCATCGAAGCATGTTTATTAAATTTAATGGGATTATGTTGTGTTCTAAGACTATACATTTTAGAAACAGTATTAATATGACTGAATAAATTTATTTGTCTTATTGATAATGTAAATAAATTGGAATATGCTTCTGTGTTACAACATTATCCACTTTCCAAAATCTCTTGTTTGTGTTTATATCTATAGCTGTACTGTGGGGCAGTATTTTCTCTGTGAAAATATTATAATTCTGTCTCTAAGAGGTTATTTTAATTAGATTCCAGCTATATCATAGATTTCTCCTTTATTAATTTTATAATTTTCTTCTTTTGTACCTTTTGTTTTCTAAGTCATTTATTTTCCAAACCTTTTTAGTTGTAGTATAAGAGATATATTTAAAAGCCACAACATTCTATCATTTGTCATTGCTATTCGTAACACAGGATGACCTGCTTTAGTTTTGTGGAAAACCAATGTAAGTACTTTTTCTAGGCTAGACACTTTCCTGAATCTTAATAAGTCTATTAGCTAGTTAGTTAATTTTTGATGTTTTAAGCTAATATCAATTTTAATGTAACATAATCCCCATGTGCATTTCTGTAGTCAGCATGATTTCTTTCTTACCTGGCTGTCTTTATTTTTCTATCTCCTTCTTCCCCTTCCTTCCATCCCTTAATTCATTTCATTTTTAAAAATAATAAGGAGCACATATCTGTATTCATGCAGAATGAGTATCTTGTAGTGTGCTCTATGAATGGGTAAAATTATATTAATTTTGTAATAATACAATTATATAAATAATTTATGATTATATAATAAATATTCATACATAAAAATTAGTTATATAATAAATTATAATTGAATTGTTTAAAATTTTTCTTGATTTATTATCAATAAATGTTTAATATGCTTATTTTATATACCTGTAAACCTTAGGGTCACAAAAAAATTTTATTGGGCCAAAAGGGTCAGGAGTCAACTAAGTTAAAAAAAATAGTATAAAATAAAGCTCTTACTATCTCAGGACTTCCATAGTATGGTCCCCACCTATCTTTTCATTTTATGTTCTACCAGTTCATGAACTCATGTACCCAACCAAAGTAATGTATGTATATACAGTATGTATATATGTATATATGTGTACATGTGTATGTATATCTGGCACATTAGGATACTTCTCCCACCATATTTTCATATTCAAAATCTCTATAACTCCTTCCAAATGCCACTTCATTCATGTAATTTATATGTACTTTATAAAAATAACTTTGTCTTAAACTATGAATTACCAAATGCTTGAGTGTGGATAGAGGGTGGGAATTAGGTTCATCTTTTTAATAATAATTACACATCATTTTAAAATATTGATTTTTAAAAACTAGACTTCAGTCATCTCATGCAATGAAATTAGAATTAAGACTATTGGTTGCCATTTTAGCAATGTACTCAAATTAAAATCTGTAGGTCATAAGAACAGAGATGGTCATAATAATCTAAAATGTTCTACTACAAAATAGACCTTTGACATATTTGATCACTGTGGTCAAACTATGACTATGGTTATAATTATCCTTTTGGTCTTAAACTCCTAGTTAATGTTTCTCTCAAGCATATACAAATTAATATTATGTAGCATATAGAATTTGGTGAGAGCTTTGTGTCCTACCTAGATCATTAAAAATCAGCCTGCAATAAAATCATGATTCACATATGCATGAAGAATATATTTAGACTTGACTTATTTCTAATTCTATTGAGCTCTCTAACATATACACTGCTATAAGTTATTTTTTCATCTTTTTGTAATTTGTATTTATTATTTTTGATGGTTCTGCCATACTTGCTATATTTTTGAACTTTGAAAAGGCACTATTTTCTTTGTGTATGTTATAAAATGATGAAAAAGTGGTTGGGGAGGTGGCTCAGTGAATAAAGTGCTTTCAGTTGCAGTGAAATGTAAGTTCTTGGGTCAAGATCTTCTGACTCCATGTAAAAGCAGATTACAGGCATGTACCACCATACCTGGCTTTTACAGGGGTGCTGTGAATCCGAAAATGGGCCTCTATCAGACATTGCGTTTGTAAGCATGTTGATCATAGCCTCTAGAACTTTAAGGAATTTATTTCCTTTTTTTT
>PVHP010040056.1:0-15800 GCA_004024765.1 Zapus hudsonius | reverse complement strand
GAGGAGAGATACCAGGACCACCACCTTGAGGGTCTGGCTTATGTGGGTACTGGGGAATTGAACCAGGGGCTTTAGGCACTGGAGGCAAGTGCCTTATCCACTGAGCCATCTCTCCAGCCTGCGGTTAACCATTTTTTAAGTAACTAGTTTAAAATAAAGCTTACCTTCCATCCAAATAACTTTAGAGGGGTTGGTTCCTTCTGGTCTATCTTAACAGAGATCAGCATAGTCAAGGGAACAAAGAACCTGATGTGATTAGAGTTTAAGGAGTGAGTGGTGATATGAAACTGGAAAATACAGGGAATGTTTGTGTGGTCAGAACAAGCACTAAGCATGTAACAGTCTAAGTTACCTTAAAAAAAGACATTTCCAACTGGATTTATTTATACTCTTTGTATAGATACTTTTATAGTTTCTATAATTAAGCACTGTCTATTGTTGAAATTTTACCAGTTTGAGTAGAGATTTGCTCCTTTCAAATCATTTTTACCTTATTTATAATTAACTTAAATATTTCCCTTAGTAAAAAAACCATGCCAGAAAGCGTTACAAATGCTGCTTTTTAACACAATGTAGAAAACTTAGAAAGATTGTATAATCTTATTTTTTTCACTTTTTATTAATTTTTTCTTCTCATTATCTTCCAGCATTCATAATCGTCTTTCTCTTTCAAGATCATCCTCATTTTGATAGTCTTCCAGGATAGTGCACTGGCAATAAATTCTCTTATTTTTCTTTTCAAATAATTTGTTTTAAACTTTTCCTTCCGGTTATTTCTTTTTCTCTGAAATCCATATGTATCCATTGTGTTCATGTCTCCAGGTGAGCAACTGACAAAAGCAATCTCTGCAGGAAGGAAGTCTGCTGTAGGCAGAAGACCCCTGGCAGTATTAGATGCTTTTGCTTTGTATACTGCTATCCCAGGAAGGCTTGGAATGCCAATGAAATCAAACAGCAGTAGGGAGGGAAGTCTCAGCTCTGTAATTGGAGAGTAGGAATGAGAAGGTTTGACAGTGATTTTAGTGGTAAGTGAATCATTGTCTGTTGAAGGGGATTTAGAGAACAAAATAAGCTTTTTTTTCCTTTGTTATCCATAATTAGATACATTGAGTGAACAAATAATGAGTTGGTATCCCCAGTTCCCTGATTCCTCTGTTTGTGTCCCTAATCAGCTGGGTCTCCTCCTCCTCCGTGGGCCATCTGGATCAGTCCATGGGGTGGGGGGTTGTGAATAGCCCAGGAGTCAACCCGGTTCCACCCCCCCTTTGCATGTTGTTACTGAGGGGGGCAATGTCTCTGGATATTCTCCTCCACCATGGCTCTTATAATCTTTCAGCCCCCTCTTCTGCTCAGTTCCCTGAGTCGACATGGGTGAGTTTTAAGGCTCCTTTATTGTTGAGAATTTAGGGGTCTCTGTATTTCCGCTTTAGGTTGTATTGAAAATTGTTGGTTTCTGTCTCAATGGCTCATCCTGTGTTGACTTATTGTCTGTGGATATAGGTCTCTTGCTTATCCCACCACTCTCTGCAGGGTTCCATGTGGATCTGAGAGGGATTAGGAGGAATACCCCTCCCACAGGTAGAGAGGGCATGGCCTCAGACAGGTGACCTCATGTCATGCTAGCTATCTGGACACTCCCAGGCTGGAGCTTTGCCACTCCTCCAGCAAGGAAATCTTTAAAAGTCCTGACTTAAACTTGGGCGGGGGCTTTTTCTTCTGTCTGGCCTGCTGGCTGGATAGGAGTGAGACCAGGCCAGTGAGTGCTGCCTCTCTCCCTTTCTGATCTCAGTACCAGGATCAGAGAGGGGGAGGAAGGGAATTATCTTCTTTAACATGTGTGCCATTTCCTTTTTGTTTCTCTACTTTTTAGGGTGATTTTGTGCACTTTGTTGATGTTTTATGAACCTCACAGACCATGTAGTGACTGGGCGGCTTTCCTATCCAATTCTCCCTTCCCTTAACTGATTAATTAGAATAAATGTGTGATAAGTACATATTTTTGTCCCTGTGTATAATTCTTTTGCATTAGAGGACACGAAGTTGGTAGGGAAATGCAGCGGTAAAAAAAAAAAAAAAACAGATATAGCTGTTCCAAAATTTCCCCATTACAGATCCTCCACGGTAGGTCTGGGGTGGCTCATCTCTTGCCAGGATGTTAAGTTATTGGCCTGCAGCTTGTTGGTAGGGTTGGAGGAGCCACAGCTCTCACACTGCCTTCTGAAAAATAGAAACAGAATCTCCACTGGAGAGTGAGATCAATATAGGTTAACTGAGATACACATTACTGAATTAACTAGATTCTATTGTGAGTAGCTTCTTTGTAAATCACTCATAAAATATATTTCTCTTTGGGGTCCCAAGATTTTGGCTCCCAGTGCATTTTGCCTTGAGTCCCAGTTCCAGTTACAGACTCCCCATTACTGAGTGGATTACTTGGCTGAATTAAAAGCTGTTGATTACCTCCCCCAGGCTTTGGCTCCTCCATTGCACAATCATTGGTTTCTTGATTCACTGTTCTCTCCCAGTAGTCAGTGTGTTCAGCCTACTTGTCATAGCAGATTGCATTTCATATTGTTGGTCTCTGTTTACTCAAGCTATCATTGACCAGCTTTCCCTGGCAGCTTATGCAATGCCTTCCAGCACCACACTGACCACCATCTGGGGGATGGTTATCATTCTGGACCTCACAGAGTCTCTTGATGCTGATAAGTGGCTTTCTGTGATTTCTTCAGCAATGGAATCCCACCTCAGGCCTAGGGTGGGAAAAATAAACATTTTTATTTCCAACTATTAACAATCCTTGCTCAACTCTGATGATGGGGTCTGATTTAGACATCTCTGACATTTTGGCATAGATTTCCAACCACGGTCCCATCCTGGCCTGTTGGCTTGGATTGTGCATGTCAATGACTAGCTAAGTTGTTCAGAAAACCCATCCTTATTCAGAGTGTGTAGGATCACTTCTGAGGGAGGCAGGGAAAGAGTAATGACTGTGGTGTACACCCTGCCAGGCCAGTGTAATCAAGAATCACAAACTTTCACCAAGGGCAGGTGGGTGGAATTGCTTAGGGAAAGGCTGCTGATTCTCACGAATAGTATAACTTCCATTGGTCTAGCCACACACTTGTAGCATTTTACTTTTCAGTGCTGGGACACAATGCCTATTGACACAAATTACATAGCTCTCACATCAAAGAAAACAGGGGAAATTTTTTTTTTCTGGAGCCAAATATGAATGAGCATGCCTGCAAATACACATTCAGATTACCCCCAAATCAGTGTTCCAATGTATTAATCATTTTAATAAGGCCTTATTGTTAGAGAACAAAAGAAGGCCATAAACAAAGGCACTTTTAAATAGATGGATGGAAACATCAGGGGAGCAAATTATAGCAAAGAAAGGAAATCTCTGCAGCAGACTTCAGATTTCAGCTCATGGATAGCATGTTTAGCCTTTGATTGGTGGAAGCTTGTGATCTGTTAGTACATTCTAAAAAGGTTTTTACCTGATCACCTGAAATAGGTCAGACACAAAAGTGAGCAATAAATGGCTACAGTTGAAAAGGAACACAGCTATTGTTTTCAGGAGTTTCCGTTCCATACCCTACCAGAAACAGCTTAAGGCAGGAAAGTGCTTATTTTGACTTACAGTTTCAAGAGGACTTCTATCATGGTGGGGGAAATATGGCAGGAACAGACAGACCTCCACACCAGCAGGGAGGAAGTTTAAAACATGAGCTGAGTACAAGAAGTAGACCTGAACCATAAAACAGTCAAGTCAAAATGCAGCTCTTATTTCAAGGAGAATAAAATACAGTTTTTTTTTCTTCAGCCAAATATGAATGACTGTGGTGCAGAAATACAGACTCAGGTTGCTCCAAATATCATTCCAATGTGCTAACAATTTCACTGAGTTTTTATTATAGTTTCAACACAGAAGAATGTCACAATACATTGTTGGAAATATCAGGCAGACAGGTAACAGCAAAGCATGGAAATCCTTGCTGTTGGTCTCAAATACTAACTGATGACATTCTTTTGTGTCAGTTTGATGGAAACTAGGTAGTCTGTTCACACATTTCAAGAGGGCTCATTTGGTCCCAGTGAGGTAGGAGTTTTGGAGTGGTCCCCCAAGTTTATGAACCCAAACTCTGGGTCTGTAGTATTTTCAAAAATAATTGATAAAAGTAGAATCAAGAAGTGTGAATTATGAACTATTAAGTTTATTTCAGGAGAAATCACAAATTGTGGGGTTTATTTAAGGGAACTTGGGATCTAGAAAGAAGGCTAGAACAGCATCATAAGCACGTGGGAAGTCAGAAATACTCTGTGGAAAGCATAGCATAGTCCCTGAGATTCATTCAAAAGAAATGGCTGGGGCAGAGCCATAAACACATAGAAGATAGAATCTAGGTGCTTATGGGCTGGAGAGATAGCCCAGCGGTTAAGGCACTTGCCTCCAGTGCCTAAGGCCCTGGGTTCAATTCCCCAGTACCCACATAAGCCAGACCCACAAGGTGGTGGCCCTGGTGTATTCTCTCTCTCTCTCTCTCTCTCTCTCTCTCTCTCTGCTTGAATATGAATAAATAAAATATTATAAAAAAAGAATCTAGGTGCATATGTAGGAAGATTTAGAAGGAATGCCCATAATATCTACCTTGGGTTTCCCATGGAAGAAAGTTAAGAGGGCAAATGGTGGGGGCTTAAGGAAGAAGGAAGAATAGCAGAGTGATATTTTCACAGCAGAGACCAAGACATTTAGAGGATAAATGAATAATAATAAAGAGAGATACTCATAGTTACCCCAAGTTTAGAGAAATTACGTAGGTAGCATGCCTAGTGCTAGAGAAAGCACCCATGTCGAAGATCTGGAGTGTAAGGGAAATACACATGTAGTAGATTCAGAGACCAGAGGAAAATTATGCCTGTAATTAAAGTGAGAGGTTACCCCAAAGTATAAAGCAGAGGCAAGAAGAACCACACAGACCAAGAAGCAGTTTTCTGCTCTACCCCGATGGATGAGAGGGAACAACATTCGTGGGCATGTGTGTGGGTATGTGTGGGTGTGGGGGGGCATAGGTCAATGTTAGATGTCTCTCATAATTGATATCCACCTTATTTCCTTTGAGATAGGTTCTTCACTAAACCTGGAACTCACCAATGTGTCTAGACTAGCTAGCCAGCAAGTTCAAGGGTATCCTCCTGTGTCAGCCTCCCAAACACTGGGATGTCAGGCACACAATACTGTGCCTTGCTTAGTTTTTAAAAGTTAATGGAATTTAAAACAAAACAACCCACTGCACATTATGTTTTTAATATTTAATTTATTTCTTTATTTGAGAGATGAGGTGAGAGAGAGAGAGAGAGAGAGAGAGAGAGAGAGAGAGGATAAAGAGGCAGACACAGAGAGAGAATGGGCATGCCAGGGCCTCCAGACACTGCAAAGGAACTCCAGACACATGTGCCATCTTGTGCATTTGGCTTTACATATGTATTGAGGAATTGAACTCGGGTCCTTTTACTACGTAGGCAAATGTCTTAACCGCTACGCCATCTCTTCAGCCCCTGCACAGTATGTTTTAAGCCCTATAGTAGTATATATTTTTGAATTTTATTAAATAAAAGGTTAGAATAATCCTAAATAGATAGAATTATTCTCATTTTACTGAAGGATCTGATAGCAAAAGAAGGAAAGGAGCTCTCGTCATCCAGGATTTAGTTGTAGATCTACTCCAAAATGTCCTATTCACATCACTGGGTAAGATTCAGGAAACCAGTGTGAAATTAGAAAGAATAGGTCAATCTACTAGATAAGATGTTAATAGGGCCTGAATCCATGGGCTTGAAAAGAAAGATGGAACCTGAGTTGGCACATGACATTTATTTTAATTTATCTCTCCACCTCCCCTTTGTTGAGTAATAGAATATTCTACCATTCATTCATGGAGCATCAAATCATATTATTGTCCTGCTACCTCTGTTACATAGAATTAAATTGCTTAAGACTTGATGTTGATATTAAATATCAACATTTCATATAATTTAATACCTGCCAAAGTATCTAACTTTTTCTTCTCCATCACAAGAGTACCAAGTATTCTCAAATTCTTTCTCCCCATCCTTTCAGTGAACTAATTTATGATGAACTCTCTGCCTACATGTAAATACCACTTCTTCAGAGAGGCATTTCTTGATCAAGAATCACTTCCTAATGAGAAAACTGATGAAAGTATGATAGACCTACCCAAACATCAGAAAGCTTCCTGGCAAGGGGTTCTAGCAGAAAATCTTTAAAAAATATGTTAGAAATTATACATTTTACAATAAAAAGAATATAAACAGAGCTTAAATACTAAATTATGGAAACAATCTCACTGAAATAAGATTTTGATTGAAGGATAAGAGCCAGTTAGGTAAAGCAGAAGAGAGTTTTGTGGTAAAGTGAGGGGAGTGGCAGAGAAGCACTCAGGAAAGACAAGCAAATGAAGAGTAGCTGAGGCTGCCACACTCTTGGTGCACTCAAGGACCTCTGCACTGTGCAGAAGGCAATGAGTGATGCCTCATTCTGAATTTGCAGGAGCAGATCCAGACAGACATCTTCAGTCCAAGTCTAAGTGAATTCCAGGAGAGACTGCTGGGATGCAAAGCAAAGGGGAAGGAAGCTTCAGAATACCAGGGCAGATTGGCACATTCTGAAGCAAGTGGGAGACAGACTTTGAAAGTAAGGCGAAGATTTGAAGAGCTTTTAGGAAAGGTTGGCTGAGAACTGCACTGAGAGGAAAGGGAAGTTGGGTTGAGCACCTATGACTCAAGGTGACTCAAGCCTATGTTATACAGGGAACATCCTTTTCTGTGACCTTTTTTATTGTTTCTTGGGGACCTATAGAAAATCCCCAAGGGAACTGAGGTTTGGATTGTCATATCCCCACCTAGGGCCGTAGATGATGTCTGGGAAGAGACCTCATTCCTTATCCAAGCAGTAAAGCTTTTTCAGTTTCAGGGATTATCTAGTCCTGGAAACACCTTTTATGAGAGGGTAAACATGACAGAAAGTTTTATTAAAATCTAACAAGTGGCAGGCAGGTTTATCTTGGTAAAATGGGTTTGACCTTTGGCATCTATGCTAAAAGGTTCCTTAGTACTATGGGCTACAGATTATCAACTGACCCTAATCTCAGAGGTGTACATGCAATGTGGCTTTCTCTCAGGGTAATGGTTCATCAAATGAGTTATAGTTTACTCATCCTAATGGGAAAATTCAAAGAAGTCTCTTACAAAGTTAGAATATAAAAATGGAATAAATCCAAATATGTCTGAGGAAAAGGTCAGCATGTGCTGATAAATCTCCCCACACTTCCCACTGAAAGAACAATCCAAACCCTCTCCTGTCCAGTGCTCTTGTTCATTTCAATATTGCTCTTGGCTGATGGAAAGACCTGTGGGGTTTGTGGAAGTTGCCTCTTTCAATACAGAATTTTCTCATGCCGCTTAGAAAAATGTCACTGGGTTGATTCAAAAATATTTTCCTAAACTAGCCAGTCTGCAAGAGGCTCTCTACAAGCTCATTCTTGAGGATATACCAGTCCCCCTGTAGAGAAGACAAAATATTTTCCTTAGACCCAGCTCTGAACCTGAGGACCTTCCTCCAAGACCTCTTAGCAAACATTACAGCAAATCTGAGACAACTAAAATTGTCCAAGTTGCCCAGGAAACCAAGCATTTTATTCTTTTCTGTATTATTGCATCCATCAAAATATTAGTTTCAAATAGTGTGTGAGTTTTTACTTTGGAACAATTTTACTGAAAGGTGATAAAGTCATTGGCAACCTAAACCCTAGAAATTTAAAGATTATCTGAGCCCAGCCATTAAAGGAATTTCTTTATTTTAATTAATTTATTTATGTGTGTCTATTCACATGTGCCATGACATATGTGTAGAGGTCAGAGGATGACCTCGAAGTGCCTGGGATCTAGTCTATGTGTGACAGACAGGGTCTCTTGCTGCTGTAAACACATCTGGCCTGTAAGCTTCAGGCAGTTTTGTCTCCATGAGAACACAGATGCATGAGTCACTTAGTGTCCAGCTTTACCTGTATCCTGGGGTGGATCAAACCAGAGTGGGCTTGCTTTGCAAACATACTTCTTTAACTGCTGAGCTTTAGCCCCAGTCCTAAAAGAATTTCTTTTAGGAAATAACAAGAAATCAGGTTCATTCGTCTTAACAATATAGAGTACTGCTTTTATGACACGAGGTAATGGAACTCTGAGTCTGTTAACTTAGTCTATAACTGGGCATTATCTCCTGAAGGAAGTTCTTCTAAATCACTCTCCTGGATCCCTCCCTGCACAGTGACTGCTTCTGCATGTGGCAGTCAGTTATTGAAGCCCAGTGTTGTCTGCACTATGGAGAACTAGGAGGTGCAAGTCAAAGTAAGAGGGGGCTGTGCAATCACAGGTTAGTTCACTGTAATCCCCAAATGTCCATTACAAATGTACACCACTTCAACAAAGATACTAGCAAGAAACAATCTGCTCTGAGCATCTCTCACACCCCTGCCTATTTCATCCTCTCCCTAGGCAAATTCATTTTATAGAGGAACTTTGAGGATTGATCCAGATACTTTAATTTTCAAATATTCTTTTATCTTTCTTATGAGAAAAAACTGTATAACTAGTTATCATTGAGCATCTACTCTGCAATAGGCACCATTCTTATAAGAATTCTACTTAAATTTTAAGCAACCACGAAAATATGAATCATATCATCATATCTACAGTGACTTGAGGTTGAGGGAACTAGGTTCATACACGGCTCTTCCATTTACTCCCATGTACTCTTGTACTTATAACCCTGAGCTCATAGAGGCTGTGGTTTCCTTATATGTCAAAGTAATATAAGATCCTGTGGACAATGCAATAAAGCAAGCTAAGCAAGTGCACATGGCACATCGTCTACTAATAGGCAGTTTACGTTCAGTTTCAAGTTCATATTGGTCACACTGACTGACAATAGCTGTTGACTAGTTACACACTTGAAGCACTTGAAGGAAGAATTCATGCTGAATTCATGTTGGAGAGTTCCATGTAAACATTGACAATGTTAAGATATTGCCAATTAGGCAAGCAATCAGACCCATACTCCAGTGCTACTCAGATATTGAGAAGAAATGCAACCAATGTGTTCAGTTGAAATTGTAGTACTTAAGCTGCCAAGCGCTAGGAGAGATGCTTATTGTTTATGGTTATACTTCCAGCATATCTAAACTATTTAATAATGACTCTTAAAAGTTTATTACTTAGTCTTGCATCATGGGGCACGCCTCTAATCCCAGCACTTGGGAGGCAAAGGTAGGAGGATTACCAGAAGTTTGAGGCCACCCTGAAACTACATAGTGAATTCCAGGTTAGCCTGAGGTAGAGTGAGACTGTAACACCCCACCCCCCAAAAAAAAAAGTTTATTGCTAACAAAGAAAGCCCACTCATTGTCTTTGTTTTTTAGACTGAGCATCAAGGCTCAATGAGCCATCTCTAGAGCAAAGAAAGAGTTCAGTAGTATAGTATTATGCATATTTTGTCTCTTATCAGTCTTTATATTATGTGTGATGCTTGTATCTTTCTTCTTAACAGACAAGAGGCACCATATCTGGCTTTTTCAAAGTTATTCAAGTCATGAAGTGCACTAAAGAATAACTAAGATTGAGTGTTTAATGAAAACAGCAAATGTTTTGTTTGGTTTCATTTCTTTCCCACTGGATTATTTTAATGCCAGAGACAGGAGGGGATCCATTTGTTGGTATTATTGGTGGTGCACCAGGATTTTATAGCTTGTCATAATTAAGGATGAGTTATCCTTGTCAATGATTGTCATTCTTCAAGTTTGAGATTTTACCACTGATGTTAATTAAGTTTAGGAGAAAAGCAGCAGATGTAAGGCATGGCTAGAGGCTGTGAAATAACATCATCAACAACAGCAATAACAACAATAAAATTAATTACAATTATTGAGTTCTTACAATATGCCAGACATGCACTTAGCACTTTATGTATTATTGCATTTAGTCCAAAAGAAGCAGACCTATATTACAACACCCATATGTGGATTATAAAATTAGGCACAGGAAAATTAAAGTTTAATTGATGTGTTCCATATTAGTAACTTGTAATACATATAATATATTATAAAATACATATTATATATACTATATATTATATAGAATATATATATATATATGTCTGTGTGTGTATTTCTGTATCTTCTTTTGACATCATGAAAGGTTATATTCTAAGGTGATTAGATCAGGGTTGCTGATGTCAGGAAAAACTAAGGAGTCTTTGCTCTCCTCCTTAAAAGATCCACATATCAGGAGACTGCTCAGTGGTTAAAGGCATTTGCTCACAATGCACAGTGTCACATGCACACTCTCTGCATGCCTGTAACAATAGAAGTCTGAGTGATGAGTTTGCAGGCCAGCTAACTGATGCCCATGAAGTGGCCAAAAGAAAACAAGGCAAAGCCTTTATCAAGCAAAGTGGAAGGAGAAGACAAGCACCTGAGGTTGTCCTTAGACCTCCCCTATACAAAGAGGCAGGTGCAAGTCCATAAACACACACATACACATACATCTTACACATATACATAAACACACAAATAGCTTACAAATACAAACACATTTATACATACATAAATCTGCACAATTTGAAAAAAAATTTTAAAGGTGCAAACCATAGAACCTTTGTGTTTCTATAATGAGGCGATGGGACAGGAAGTACTGCTGATGTAGCTTGTAAAAACAGTGTGGAGAGCAGTTATGTCCTTTAATGTGACCTGTTTCTTCTAGGTTAAGCTTTAGTCTAACCATTCTCTGACCCACTGATACTTTCTGGTATATTCTAAAAGTTCCAGCTAATGGTTACCTCATTCTTCTTGGACTGATTTGAATTTCCCAGCTGGTCAAGTGTCTATAGGCCTTGAGACCTCACTGATGGAGAGCTGTTGGTCATGTGGGCAGGACCCATCAGTCATTCAACTGTCAGTACTTATGGGCAGGATGGGAGGTTGCTGGGGAGACCTCCCATGACCATCTGGTGGGGTTAACATTGCCTCGTCACACATGGGAAGCTGTTATGGACACTGGAGACTACTCAAAAGAAGGTTTTGTGTTTTCTTATGGGAGCCACATACAGAATGTTTACTAAAATAAAGATGTCAATAAAATGATTTCACAAGGAATGTTAAGCATCAAGATGAATGAAATGGCACATATTAGACCTAATATATATGTTCATCCAATTCACACAACCATGTGGAACAAAACCTTTTATAAAACTCATTTTAGAGTTGCTAAACTTGAGGTAAAAAGACATTAAATCACTTGATCAAACTTCTTTTATATGTGTGTGTGTGTGTCTGTGTGATATGTATGTGTGATGTGGTGTGTCTTCATGTGTGTGTGCAGATGTGTGAACCTTGTGCATGAGTACAAGGGTCAAAGTTGTATGTCAGGTATCCTATTTTATAGTATTTCTCTTCTACTTTATTTTCTTGAGAGAGTCCCTCAGTGAACCTGGAGCTGCTTCTTTCATTCATAACTGTGGGCCAATGAGCCTCAGGGATTTTCTTGTCTCCACCCAGCAGAGGACTGGGTTTAAAGGCATGCATGGCTATGCTTGGCTGTTTAGATGGGTGCTGGAGATTGAATTAAGTGGTTTCAGGACTTCTCAGGCCTTAATATGTGCATAGCACCTGTTCCAAGAAGGTAAGGCCTTCCCCCACCCCAGCTAACTGCGGTGGGGGCAGCCTGCAGACTTTTCCCCTCATGAACCTCTTCTTCTCATGATGGGAGCTCCCTGTTATCATTTCTGTTTCTGCTTAGCTAAACAATATAAATTCTGTTAAACTCTCTGACATGTGTTTTCCCCACACTTGTGGCTGGAAAACTCTTAACTCCCCATGTTCCCTTAAATAATAAAGTCTCCCACTATACCTTACTATCTTGTTGTCTATGATTTTAATTCTTTAACCTTATAGACAAGAGCTTGAATACTCTTTAAACTTGGGGTACATAGAAATTTTTAATGGGGGTTATCTAAATTCTAACCCTTCCCCACACCCTGTATCATAATCTGTATCAGTATTTACAGATTTCCCCATTTAGTAGAGCAGTTGAAGCATAAATTTATCTTGCCTTGAAATGCTGTTATTTACATTATGCTTATAGTGATTTACACAAATCCTTTCTGTTTCATTTGGGTAATGAGAAGGTTTTATGAGATATGTGATTTTTTTAAAGAACACCAAGATTACTTTATATTTTAACTAGCAAACTATTAGTATTTATTGCTAGGTGAATCAAAATAAATTAAGGAAGCCAATATTTTATTCTTATAAATACTGCATCTTAAGGGTCAACAGTGTTTTTAAAACAAAAGACTGAGGGCTGTGAGATAGATCAGCAGTTAAAGGGGCTTGTTTCAAAGCCTGATGGTCTGGGTTCAATTCCCCAGTACCCACATAAAACCAGATGAACAAAGTGGTACAATTGGCCTGAAGTTCCTTTGCAGTGGCAGGAGACCTGGTGTGGCCATTCTCATTCTCTCTCTTTCTCTCTCTCTCTCATTAAAGATACTTTTAAAAAAAAATCGAAAAATGCGAATGAGGTGAAAAAGGTAGAATCCCTCTTTTCAGGGCTTCTACCTACTTAGAGCAGAGGCTTGTAATCCACACCTCACTCTGCTGGACAATCAGAGCTTGTCTTCTTTGTTGGTTTCTGGGCTCTTCTTAGTCCCCAATGGGAGGAATCCCACTGAAATTCCTTATCTGTCCTTTGTTTAATAAAACTGTGCATACATTTATGTGGACTAGAATTTAATAAACATTTCTGGGCACTACTAAATTAATTTGAATTTATAACTTCTGAGATCTTTATACATATTTATGAAAAAGTTCAGACCATTTTTTTTTGTCAAATTACCCTTAATCCACAATGCCTTTAACTGTTGGAAATTTCTAGTCAGAGAGGGTTACTAGACTAGACATTTAAGGCTGGTCATTTGCCTGTACACACACACACGCACACACACACACACACACACACATGCACACGCACACATGCACTCACGTGAACACACACACACATGCACACACAGAGTTACAAAGTTATGAAATTGTTTTCCTATTTTCTCTTGGCATGGTTGATTTTTATGACTCTTGATGCGTTTTAGTTAATTTTCTGTTTCTATAACAAATACCTGAGACTGAGTGATGTATAAAGATAATTATTTGGCTTATAATACCGGCTTCAGAAAAATACAAGCATTGTAACAATGTCATCTCGCAAGGAAGCCCTTGCTGAGTGACGAGGTAGAGAAGTGGAAAGGCAAGCAAGTCTGGAGAAAAGGACACACACATGGGTGTGCTGGCTTCATCACAACCCACTCCTGGGTAACTAATTCAGTTGTGGGATCCATAAAGCACTCTCTGGAGGTTAGGCATTAAACTCAACCTACCACAGGTGCTGCCCACAACCCAGGACTCCTCATCAATGCTCTCACTTCTCAACATAGTTACATCGAGGACCAAGCCTGGACAACAGTTTGGCTCAGAACAAAACGTCTTTGCACTGTACACCATCCAAAAGTCCATTTCCTTGGATAAAAATCATCAGAAGGATGTGCTTGCTGTTTTTCACCCTTCTTCTCGTGGTGGACTTCTTTGTTTGTGTCATTTAGGTATTTCTAAGTTCCCAGTGGCATTGTATGTACTCTCCCTGTTTAGCAAAAAGCATTTACGATCAACTCAGCAGTCTGCATTATTCGAAAAGTTGTCCATTGCTCACCACATTCTCGCCCTCTATGGCTCTCTCAATAGTCAAGATGAGGGATGTTATGTTTGGCAGCTCAACCTTCCTTGTGGCGCAGCATCAGGAATGAAGCCATGCCTAATGCGACTATCCTCCTCTCCAGCAGATTAAACTTCCACTCTCCTCTGAACTATCTCCTTCCTGGCATCTCCAGTCTCTGCTTGTGTGAGTGGACTTTGATTAAATGGATTTTTCATTTCTTGAATTTGAATAACAATGGAAATTCAAGGGCATTAGGAAGATGGCATCCAGAAGGTTTCTTTTCCTAGTTTAACTGGTGTTGCAGACCTCTTGTTTCCAAAAGACAATGGAAACCCCATTCTGGAGTTCAACAAGAAACTTTAAGAACTGTAGAAAGAAACAAACAAAATTCAAACAAAACAAACAATCAACATTAAATCAGAACATGTTAAAGGGCCACAGAATTTCCTTTTAGGAAATAAAAGAGACATTGGTTTTGGTCAAAAGCAGTGTGAGAAGTGTCACTTCCCAAGTGAAAGGACAGAATCTATTAGCAGAGACTGTTGGCCATATGTGCGTGTGTGCACTGGTGTGGAAGTTAATCTTGTGTTGAATTAACGTATTCTTGGCTAAACCTTCTGAGTGTGTCTGTGGTGTTTCTGGATGAGATTAAAATTTGGATGTAGCACTGAGACAGAGGCAGAAGTTCCTCTCAGTGTGAATGGGCATCCTACAATCCACTGAGGACTTAAATAGAACACAAATGCAGAGGAAGAGAAAATTTACTTTTCAAAAAGTTATAATTAACATATACAGTGCTTTCCTTTACACAGTGTTTACTAATACAACTTTATATCCGTAATCATAGAAGAGACAAATCAAGATGCAGTTTTTTTTCGATAAGACAAAATCAGTACTTCCGGCATTATTCATAAACTAGTTTTTTTTTCATAATCCACTTCCATTTTATTTTTATTTTTAAATATTTTTTCTTTATTGTTCATAATGAGTTACATTGTTTAGTGGGCCAACCATGAGTTGTTATCCCCAATCCCCTGTTGCCCCCCTTCCCCATCCCCAGTCAGCTGGATATCCTCCTCCATGGGCCATCTGTATAAATCTTTGTGGTAGGGGACCATGGATAGCTCATTCTTCAACCGGGCTTTCATGTCTCAAGTGTGTTGTTACTGAGGTTGCCAAGTCTCTGCTATTCTCCCCCACCACACCTCTCACAATCTTTCCGCCCCCTCTTCAGCTCAGTTCCCTGAGTCGTGGTGGGTGAGTATTGAGGCTGCTATGCTGTTGTGAGCTTAGGGGTTTTTGTGTCGTTGGTTTCTGTCACACTGGCTTATCTTTTGTTGATTGAATGGCTATGGCTGTGGGTCCCTTGTACATCCAATCATTCTCTGTGGGGTCCCGTATGAATCCTCCCCCGTATGACTGTGGTGGCTCATCTCATGCCAGGATCTCAGTTTTCTGCCTGCAATCGGTTGGTAGCATTATATGGGCCACAGCTCCCTCGCTGTATCCTGAAAAATACAAACACAATCTCCATCGGAGAATGAGGTCAGTATCAGTTAACAAATATACAACAATCTGGATTACCTAGCTTCTATTTTTAAAAGCCTCCCCGGCAGTCACTCGCATAGTGCATCTTTTCTTGGGAGACCAAGAGTATGTGACCTGTTGCATATCACCCTGAATCCCCGGTTCCAATCAAGGGTTCCACTGAGTGGAATATTTGGCTGAATTTAATAGCTGTTGATTGTCTTCCCCAGGTTCAGGCTCCTCCATTGCACACGTGCTCCTTTCTTGGTTTCCTTTTCTCTCCCAGTAGGAGGTGTGGTCAGCCTACTCATGGCCTCAGACTGTGTTTCATGTCAGTGGTCTGTTTACACCAGCTGTCGTTGTTCAGCTTCCCCTGGCAGCTTGTGTAGTGTCTTCCAGCACTGCACTAACTGCCATCTGGGGGCTGGTTA
>PVHP010040055.1:0-16042 GCA_004024765.1 Zapus hudsonius | reverse complement strand
TCTAGAGCAGGGAGGGTGAAGTGATAAGACCAGAAACCCTGGTGACAGAACTGTTGAAAGTGCTGGGCAGAAAGGAAGTTGGTAGAAGGAGGGAAACAGGGCATGGGGTGGGGGTGCGTGATGGGAAGGTTGCTCACTGAACTTTGCAGAATGTTCAGTGGGACTCATGCACTTATTCAGATTAGTTCTAGAAAGTAAACCTGAGGCTAGACTTCAGCTCAAGCTGCCTCTGAGACTTCTTGAGAGCAGCAGTCCTTATATGTCTCCCTGTTCACAGTGTGAAATAGTGTCATACCTTGTGTGGTGATTTGATTCAGGTGTCTATAAATTATGTGTTCTGAATGGTAGGGGATGTCCCCAGCTAGTGACAATTTTGGACTTGGAACCTCCTGGAGGTGGTGTGTTGTTGGGGGCGGGTTTATGGAGGTTATAGCCAGCTTCCCTTAGCCATGTTTGGCACACTCTCCTGCTGCTGTTGTCCACCTGACGTTGGCCAGGAGGTGATGTCCACCCTCTGCTCATGCCACCATTTTCCCTGCCCTCATGGAGTTTCCCCTTGAGTCTATGAGCCAAAATAAACCCTGTCCTCCCACAAGCTGCATTTGGTCGGGTTCTCTCTGCAGCAGTGAGAAGTTAACTGCAACAACTTGCCTTTCCAAGGCTATTTACATCAATTAAAAATTAAAAATAAAAATAAAAAATATTGTATGCTATTCTAGAAAATTTCAGGAAGTATTTTTAAAGTATGTTAAAAATTAACTACATTCCTTTTTTGGTCTATTTTTATTGAGTCTTTTTCTTTATGTAATTACTTTTTATCACTTTTTGAGATGCAGTCTTCACTCTGTAACCCAGACTGGCTTCACAGGGATCCTCTCCCTCGGCCTTCTGAGTGCTGGGATTACAAGTTTGGGATTACTATACCTGGCCAGCCAAGTATTAATATTTAAGAAACACATTTTGTGGAGCTGGGGGTATAGCTCTGTATCCAGTAGTTGTCTAGTTAGTCTTCATGGGGCCCTGGGTTCAATCCCCAACACTACAGGGGGAGTGAGTTAATACATTTCATAAGGCTGCCATAGATAGCTATCTTCCATGCAAAGTAAATTGAAGCCCTCTGGAGAGGAAACACAGTGGTAGGTGCCATTAAGAGCATTTATGATTCATGAGAGGAGGTCAGCGTACCAACTTTAACAGACATTTCGAGGCTCAGTCTGTCCTCCGTGGGAATATGGGACTTCCGTGGAGAAATAACAGAAGATGTAGTAGTGCTTGCAGGAGAAATGGTGTCTGAAGAGCTAGCAGAGTGGCTGCCAACTCATGATAAAACTCGAACAAATGATAAGTTGTTTCTTGAGATGGAATTTACTCCTGTCGGAGCTCCTGGGAACATCGTTGAAATTACAATTAAGCATTTGGAGCATATAGATTTAGATGAAGAGAAGCTGAAGAGTGTGAGGAAATTAGTTCTCCTGTGAAAAACATGCTGCCAGACAGCATCACATGCTGCAGAGAAATAGCTCATGATATGAAGAATCACTTGATAGGCCAAACTTGGACATCTTATTGTAAAGAAACTGCCACAGTCACCCAGCCTTCAGCAACTACTACCTTGATGTGCCAGCCTCCATCAGCACTGAGACAAGACCCTTCACCAGCAAAAACTCCCACTTTGAGGTTCCCAGGATTGTTAGCATTACTTACCAATAAAGTGCTTTTTATTTTAATTTTTCAAGGCAGCCTCTCACTCTAGCTTAGGCTGACCTGGAACTCACTCTGTATCCCAGGCTGACCTTAAATTTACAGTGTTCCTCCTACCTCAGCCTCCTGAGTGCTAGGACTAAAGGTGTGCACTACAACACCTGACTCATAAAATATTTTTTAATTGAGGTATGTACATTGTCTTTTATAATACTATTTTTTTGTTTTTTTGAGGTAGGATCTCACTTTAGCCCAGGCTGACCTTAGAATTCACTATGTAGTCTCAGGGTGGTCTCAACCCATGGAGATCCTTCTACCTCTGCCTCTCAAGTGCTGGGATTAAAGTCATGCACCACCATGCCCAGTTTATAATGCTATTTAATACTGAATATATTACAGAATGTTGTAGATGTAGCTTTGACATCCTCTGAGAAACCAAAAAATTCACATGATTTATTATTTCAATATTTTTTATTGCATGGTCTGAAACCAAACCCACAATATCTCCAAAGTATGACTGTACCTGGATTTCTTTCATTATTCCATCACTTTTTGGATATTTATTGAGGTCTGTTTTTCACTGTTAACATCTCTATGAATATCCTTATGCAGAAATCTTTGCCTACAGTTTTGAATTATTTCCTTGGGATAAAAACCTGTACATAAGAGTACTAATTCAAACACTTTGAAATCTCTTATTAGACTACCAAGTAGCTTTCCAGAAAGGGCAGGCCAATGTTTATTCTCACAAGTGCTCAAGGATGTCCATCACTCATAGCTCACAGCATTGATTTTATCTTTGTGTGTATAGAATATGTGTGTGGTATGTGATGTGTGGTGTATGCATGTGTATATGCAGATGTACACACCCTTGCACATAGGTGTATAGGCCAGACAAGTGGGGTGCCCTTCTTTTATCACTCATCTGCATATTTCTCTCCTTAACACAGGATCTGCCATAGCCACACACCACTGGGATCAATTTCCAAACCAGGCACAGTTATGGGAGGAAAGGATTTATTGAAGCTACAGATCCAGGGAAAGTTCCATGATGGATAAAGAGGCTGGCCCCCTTTCACAGGTTCAAGCAGAGGGAGAAACCCATCACCAACACCATACACTCACCAACAAAACAGGCATGGGGCAGGGCAAGAGAGATTTCTTTCCCCTTTATATATCCTTAGGGTCAAGGTCTTGCAACCTTTTTCCAGATTTGTTGGCTTCCTGAGTCATTGCCTTCCCAGAAAAAGGTATTTGTTTCTAGTTCCACTGAGCCTCCTTACATCCTGCCCACTACTGAGAGGCTGCCTTCCTGTGAACATCCTCAGAGATCCACCCGAGACTACTAAAAAGGTCAAGTTGACAACAAAACTTAACCATCACAGGATCTCTCCTTCAACCTATAGCTGCTGTCAGTGAGCCCCAGCAATTCTGCAGTCTCTATTATAGATGTGCATGGCCATGCCCACATGTTTACATGGGTTTGGGGGAGTTGAACGTAATGAACTTAATCGTTTCTGGCCCTTGAGGGCTTCATACTTCTGTGGCAAGTGCTCTTAAATGCTGAGGCATCTCCCCAGCCCTATTTTATCTTTTCATAAAAAGCTCCCCCATCTTGATAGGTGAAATGGACTCCTGTTTAATTTGCATTGGGTGACTAGTAAGGTAGAATATCTTTACAAATTTATCAGCCTTTTAGAGTTATTCTCTGAATGCAGCTACACTGCCTATGTTTGGATTTGTGATCTGCAAAGAATATTAAGTGAATTTTACAGACGAGGGAAAAAAAACAGGGAAGAATTTAAAAAATAAAAGATGTGGTCACACCAAGTTACAGCCAAATTGTATTGTGGTGCACTATGTTAACCAAGGTTGGTGGGAGAACTGAGTCATCACTTGGTATGTGATAAGTAAGCTTGTGCTATTGCAATCAGTACAATCAGTTCACATTGGGAGGGACCATTTGGCTTCAGCAAAGTATCATTCCTTCTATTAAATCAATAGGGCAGATCTGAATTTCCTCGTTTCGTAGTTTTGTTTGTATTCAATTTATAAATTTATTTTGGTTTCATCGAGGCATATCTTTAAAATTATGTAAGTCCATTCCTTAGATTTGCATATGTATATATATATGTGTGCAACATTATTTAAAGTAATATAAATGAACTTGAGAGATTTGTGAGAATCTTTTCCCCTTATGAGAGACTTGAACAATATTCATGTTTCAAACTATAACATGTCAATGCAGGTTCATCCGAGCTAACCAACGTACTACTCTCATAAGGGATGCTGATAATGGGGAAGGCTATGCATGTTGGGCAAGGGCAGAAAATATATGGGAAAATTTTGTACTGTCCTCTAAATTTCATTGTGAACCTAAAAGAATAATGCTTAGTAAAATAAACGATAAAATTAAAAATATGATATACATGGTTTTTAGTTGAGTCGAACATCCAAGTAGGCTGAATACTAGTAAAATTTATTATCAGTAAGTTGTTCAAGGTAGCAGATGTCATTCTCCTATTATCCCCTTGGCCTGGAAGGTTCTTGCATGAGATGAGCCCATGGCTCACCTCCTCACTGCAGAGTTTTGTTCAGGTGTCCCTGCATTAATCTGGGTAGTGAATACGAGATGGGGATGTGTACCCTCCTCTATCCAGGGACCTGGGTTCTTTCCATCTGGTGACATTTCTCTGCGCACATGGCCTCTGTGCTCTCCAAAGCAGAAGGAAGGCAAAGATGAAGAAAGCCCACTGGCTGTGAAGTGCTTTGGCCAGAAAGTAACATGTACCCCTTCTGTTCACAGTCCATTGGCCAACAACCACTGTTTGGCTTTATTGCAAGAGAGGCTGGGAAGCACCAGGCATAGACTGCTTCTTGACAGTCATCTTGTGAGACCTGCTCTGACCGCCCTTTCATACTTTTCTTTTATACTTTATTTTTTTTCCATAGTCCTTATCGCCGCCCCACATATTGTATATCTGGCTTATTTATCTGTGTGCTTCTGTCTCCCACACAAGTCCATGAACGCTGTGAGAACAGGGACGTTTGTCTGTGTCATTCAGGGTTGCACCCCAACATCCAGGACAGCACCTGGCATGTGATGAAACTGATGAACAGATACTGCAATGATAGTCTATGTTTGTGTGTTCAGGAGACATTACTGACCTGAGAATTCTTTGCAAAAATAGGGTTTAAAGTTTAAAGAATCCTTCCTTAGAGCATACATAGCAACTTATTCACTGCTTATTAGGTACCAGGAACACATATGTATGAGAAATAGTCCCTGACACTTAGCCATAAATACAGCATTAAAATATGCAATATTGATGCAGATCCATAATAGAAATAAATTATGGGAGCTCGAAAGGCCAAAGTCTTCTGACATTTTTGCAAGACTGAGGTTTTCTATCCAAACATTACTAGAACTACAACAAAAAAAAGAGGAAAACAAGGGAATTAGAAAGTCATAAAAGAAATAAGAGCTATATGTTCTACTGATTTGTACTCTCGACAACAAGCTTTCTTTGGTTTTTCATTCTTCCACTGATTCTAGAGCCTTCCCTCAGCCCTCTCTACTACAGCCTTAGAATAAGCAGCATCTGCATGTACTGAATTGAGAGAAACTGCGACCACTCGACTATTGCAAAGCCTTTCTTCCTATGAAATTTCAGAATTCCAGAAATGCTAACATTTAATATCTGTTTATTTTGTCCCATCCCTCATCCCTTCTATACCCCCATGGAGAAATAAGCACAGTTCCTTGAACTCAGGACTGGAATCACTGGAACCCTGCCAGATCTTAATAAGAGTGGAAAAGGAGGCTCAGGGCATCCATCTGGGATCTAAGAGGTGCATAGGCAGGAACTGTAGGGTATTGGGAATTAGACAAAGAAAATATCAAGGAAAAAAATAAAATGTGGGAAAATAAAGACATCAAAGCTAACTTTGAGCTATCTCATCGTTTTGCCTGCAAACAGCCTTGCTTGCAATAAAAGGATAACATAAAAAAGGAAGGATTACAGTCAGCTGATAATTCTAGAAAATTCCAATTAATCGCAATGTTCATTTGTGCTGGACTCACACTTTTCAGTCTCATCATGTAAGGCCTTAGTTCACAAATCTAGCTCATGGTCCAAGATGCCCGTTCCAACCTTCACATTAACTTTCCAATTAGCAAGGAAGAGAAGAAAGTAGATTAGCTATCAATTCATGTGTGGTCAGCCCAAAATTAGAGGCTTACAATGCTCAATTGAATTGTTTGGGCTGTGATAGGTCAGGAATCCAGGTACAGCTTAGCTGGGTCCTTTGACTCTTATCTGTTTCACAAACCAGCAACCAAGGTGTAGATCTCTCAAGGTTCACATTGGGAAGAATCTGCTTTCAAGACACTGAGCTGGTTTCTACAGGATTCTGCTTACTGAAAGCTAGTAGACTGAGGGCCTCACTCCTCACTGGCTGTTGGCCTTCTGAGTTCCTCACTGTGTTGGATTCTCCACCAGGCAGCTCACAACATGGTGGCTTGCTTCATCCAAGAAGGCAAGAAGAGCCAGCAAGAACAAGACAGAAGTCACAGTTTTGGAAAGCTGGTCTTAGAAGTGCCTCCCCATTGTTTCATGTTGTGTTCTGTTCATTGCAAGCCCCAACTTCAGCCCACCCTCAAAGGGAAGAAATTCCACACAGATAGGATTTCCAGAAAGTAGAGTTACCAGAAGTTGTCTTTAGAAGCTTTTAGCAAAGAAGGGTCTAACCATGTCCTTCAAAGACTCTTCCTAAAATTGCATACACCAATTCTGCCTGCTTAGTATTGGCCCACATCTAGCTATAAAGACGGCTAGAAAATGTAACCTGTATTCTGGGCGCCAATCAACCCATCTAAAGTTGAGAGCTTCAGTCCTGAACGTGAACTATGGAACTCTGACAAGTAGAACGATTGTTCTGTGTGCTTCAGGTCCTGCCCCAGATATTGAGGAAGAGAAGAAAAATGACTGGGTAAAATCACAGTGTGGGTTCAGCGCTTACCACTGTTTCACTCTATGTTACATAAATAATTTAACCTCAGTGAGTCTCATTTGCATGCTCAGACTACATGAACTGATCCTTTGTGATGCATCTTGAACTCGGTAGATCCTCACCTCGAGAAATATCTACTTAATTTATTTCAGATGTAGCTTAATATCCTGGAGACTTTTCAACCTGGCTGTGACAGCCAAAGGGTTTGTCATTTGATTCTATGCTATCCATGGAACTCTCGGAGGAACCAATTTTCTGTTAGCAAAAGACAGTAGAAATAATTGCCCTGCTCACATCGTCTGGTTGCTGAAAGAATGATGTGTGTAAATATTTTGACATTTTTTAAAATGCTGATGATAGGGAAATTTATTGTGTGGTATTAGTGTCCATCGGGTGGCAGAAGGGAGCTACAGGTTTGGGTTATGGTTCATGGCCACCAGATGGTGCTGGTATTCAGTAGATAACACCTGACTTCTAGAACCTTTATAAGGAGCCCTAGGATTCTTGAGATGGCTAATGCTACCCCTTGTCCATCCACAGACCAGGGGATGACTCTTGGGTGAGGAATCAACAGAACAGTGATGTCTGTAGCTCTCAGGCTGGAGTGACTCATACCCTTACTCTGTTAGATGCTCTGGAGACCAAAAGTCTTTGATTTATCAAATTTTAAATCCTCCCCCGATGCCAATAAATAGCATCTGTCTCTCTGACTATATATCTTAGTAGATAAGGACATGGCTTAAGAGTCAGGCACGACCTCAATTTAGATCTGCACCATAGGCTCCCATGCAAAATCAGGGTAAGAATTTTTACCTCATTGGGTCAATACAAAGATTAAATGAAATAGGATGAGGCATGTGATCTTAAATAAATATCATTAATTAGAACTTACAAAGTACTGCATACTATTCTAGACAGTTTAAATATACTTAATTCATTTAATTATTTCTCACCATTACTTAATATGATATCTATGTTTATTTTGTAGAAGAAACTGGAGTACAGAGAGATGCTAATATATGCATATTCATAGCCAATAAGTGAAGGAGCCAGGATTTGAACCTGTCTTTATTTTTTTAAATATCTTTATTATCCATAATTAGATACATTTTATGAGCATATCTTGTGATGGTACCCCCATTTCCCACTTCCCTGTACCCAACCCACTGGGGTCCCTCCTCAGTGGGCATACTGGGTCAGTCCATATTGTAGAGGGTTATGAATTGCACAAGAAGTAGTCAGGGTTTTTTTTTCTCCTTTGTGCGTTGTTGCTGGGGGTGGGGGGCAGGCGATGTCTCTTAATATTCTCCCCCACCATGGCTCTTACATTCTTTCTGCCCCCTCTTCTGCTCAGTTCCGTGAGTCATGGTGGGTGAGTTTTAAGTCTGCTTTATTGTTGAGATCTTAAGTGTCTCTGGTCTTCTGCTTTGGATTGTGTTGGGTATGTTGGTATCTGTCTCCATTGTTCTTTCCTGGGTTATCTGACTTGCTGTGATGGTTGGTCTCTTGTTTATCTCACCTCTTTCTCACAGGTTTTATTTGGGACCTATATGATAGGCCAGGGGTGGTTCATCTCCTGCCAGGATGTCAGCCATCATCCTGTGTCTTGTTGGTGGAATTGGGCTCTCACTGCCTTCTGAAAAATACAAAGAGAATCTCCATGGAGAGTGAGGTCAGTATAGGTTAAATGATTCAAACATTGTTAATTTAGCAGAATTCTAATGGGTGTAGCGTTTCTGTAGCTCTCCGGTAGTGGGAATTTCCACTTGAAGCCCAGTGAACCTGTCTTTAGAGCTCATGCCCTTAAACATTCTTAGAGCAACTGCTCAGTCAGTGATGGGTGTGGGTCTGCTGAACACCCCAGCTTGAGGACTTGGCTTTGAAATGAGTAAATTAACCACGTCACCTACATTCCAAAGTGGTGGAAGCAACCCATATGTGGAAGTACTCAAATTAGGATCACACACACTGTAAAGCTAGAAAAACCAGTGAAAGAATTCTGGTGCTGCCTCTTGCTGGCTTCAGAATGTTGGACAGGTTGTTTAACATCTCAAAGCATCAGTTTTCTCATCCAAAAATGGAAGCCAATTATCTACCTTACAAAAGGCTAGAGATTAATGTGGTTAAAAGTCCTGCACAAAGTAAGGCAAATGCTTAATTATTAGAATTCCCAGTATTCTACAAAAAGATACATATATAGATATAGCTACATAGTTTCACAATAGGCTACAACCTGAACAATGTGTCATTTCCTCATTGTGCATACATCAGAAACCCAAAGACTAAGAGGGCTATGGGATCACCATACTGTATGAAGCTCATCATGGACTGAAACTGATCAACTGTTGGTTGAAAGGGATTCAGAGACATTAAGCTGTCAGTCTTTCTCTCAAGAAACTTGATCAGCAGAAATGATGCTTGTGTAGACCATTTGCGATGCCAGGTAGGAGAGGTCCTGAGAATGCAATGGACATGAGAAGAAAATGGTTTTCTAGCTGAGATAAATGGAGAAGGAGATGAATACCATACTGAGATTAGTCTGAAAGGATGGGAAGAAATGGAGAACAGAAAAGAAATTTTTCAACAAAGGTAAGGAGAACCAGAAAGAGTAAGGCTTGTTGGGAAATAGTCAGCTGTCCACACCGGAGATGTGAACTAGGTGGTAAGGGTAGGAAAAGAACCAGAGGTCAGACCGAAGCACAGGCACTTAACCATTCCTCTAAGATGACAGAAAGCAATACAACATAGACCCAGGAGGACGAGAAAAGCCAGAAAAGAGGGCTGGAGAAGCAGCTCAGCTGTTAAACACACTTTCTAAGAAAGTGTGAGACCCTGACGGGGCCTGAGATCTCGAGTTCAAATCTCCAAAGCTCACATAATAGTTGGACATGGCGACAGTGTGTAACCCCAAGTCTTGTAGAGAGTGGAGAATTTCTAGGGTTCACAAGAGGCAAGTCCTCAAATCAGTAAGAGACTCCATCATTGGGAAAAAAACAGGCAGGTAAGTGATGGAAAGGCACGGGAAGACAGGGGGACACCCAACCTTCCCTCCTGCCACTGCAAGCAAAGCTGTGGGACCCCAAAGGCAAGCATATGGGGTGCTCATCAGCACATGTACACATGCATAGAGCACACACACACCACCACCACACATACTATACACACACAAAAAAAAAAACACAAGAAAACAGACAACAGATAATGGAAGATGTCAAATAATTTTGAGAAAAAGGATAGTAATTGCATGAATATTAACTGACTAACTGACTTAGCAGAACAGAGAGAGCCACCTTCCGGGTCAGTGGGTCAAAGATGCTTTCAAAAAGGTGCCAATTTGACACAAGAAACAAAACCAAAATAACAACAACAATTATAATAATAACAACAAAAACTATGTAAAATAGAGCTCCTCTGAAGCTGATGGGATGGAGTTGGGGTGAGAACATGAAGTTTTGTTAAAAGCCTGCTTTTCCTTTCCTAGCCTGACATCAGGTGACTTTTTCCATCCCACTGAGCAAAACACAGGAGATTTAGAGAGGCTGAAAGAGGGATACTCTGTAATTGGGGAGAACACCAGGCATATAGGCACAAATATAAAGCATCATACTGAAAACAAGCAGATTCCGTGCTTGCTCACCCCTTCCTAGGGTAAAGAGATCAGGGAAGTCCATGGTATGTAACTGGTCCAAAAGAAAGACCTGTATATACCAGCATTGGTGAGAAGTTCCCAGTAAAAAACTACCTTCATACCTGATGACAGTTCTAGAAAGAGAAAGACAAAGACAGACAGAGATGGGGAGGGAGAGGAAGAATTTTCAAGGAGCTCTTTAGGGCTTCACTAAAAATCATCTGAAGTCGATAGTGAAGAAAGGAAAAGAGGGTCTAAAACAAAGACCCAAGAGGAAAAGGAGGAAAAGAAAGAAATAGAGGAGGGGAAAAAGGGGAAGGAAACTTAAGAAACAAAGACAATTCAGAGAAAAGACAAGGATTAAACAGCATAATTAATTTCCTAGAAAAGCTAGCGAGCCATTGTGCCCATGAGAAAAGGTGAATAGTGGCAAAAAGACATCAGATTATAAAAATGGGCTCTTGGAAATCAAAATAACTAAACCTTTAATATTGCATATATTTGAGGGAAAAAGGAATCAAGAAATCTCCTAAAAGTAAGACATTAAAAAAGCATACAGCTGGACGTGGTGGCGCACGCCTTTAATCCCAGCACTTGGGAGGCAGAGGTAGGAGGATCACCATGAGTTCGAGGCCATCCTGAGACTACAGAGTGAATTCCAGGTCAGCCTGGGCTAGAGCAAGAACCTACCTCGAAAAACAAAACAAAACAAAAAATTAAAAATAAATAAAATAAAAATCAAAAAGCATACAAAGCACTAATAAGAGACAAAGAATATTAAACTATTATTCAAGAAAGCTCAATATCGTAACAGAAGTTCCAGAAGAAGTAGATAGGAGAAATAATTACAAAGAAATATTTTTTTCCAGGATAGTAAAGGAAAAAATCATACTAAATTAAATTATTGTAATATTTCAGACTTCACACACAAAAAAGGAAAGCCTCAGATCTTCCTGAGAAAAAAAGTGGGTCATCTACAAAGGATTAGGCTTTGAATGCATTTAAAAAAATGCTGGAATGGGCATCTGACTGGGTGATGAAAGTGTTCTGAAAACTGGTTTGTGGTAATTTTTGTGCAACGGTGAATTTAGTACAAATCATTAAATTAAATGAATTTTAGAAATCCAAAAGCATACTTCAACAACACTGTAAATACAGACTTCATAAAATGAAAATCTTTAAAATTCAATGCATAGAGCACTTTGTATGTGCATATAAGCACATCATAAAATAGCTACTAAATAATAACTGTATAAATAGTAAATAGATAATTTCTTAAATATTTTATTTATTTATTTGCAAGTGGAGAGAGAGAGCACTTGAGAGAGAGAGAATGGGCACACCGGGGCCTCCAGCCACTGCAAATAAACTCCAGATGCATGCACCACTCTGAACATCTGGCTTTACATAGGTACTGGTGAAATGAACACATGTCATTGGGTTTTGCAAACAAGCGCCTTAACCGTTAGGATGTCTATCCAGCCCCTAAATAGATAATTTATATGAACTACTATATAAGTAAGACAAACAAACAAAAAAAGAATGCTGAAAGCTAGCTAGGAGACAATAAAGCAACTCCTTCCAAATTCTGAAAGACAATTTTTTTTTATCTGAAACTTGCTATTCACCAAGTGTCAAATTCTCTAAACTGTCAATAAAGCATGAACAATGTTATTTCCAGATATCCAGGGAAAGTACTCCAGGGAAGGGAAAGACAAGTGATTTTTTAAAAAGTGTGGCTACACTTCAAAACATTTCAAAACCTTTTTTTTTTTTTAAATTTTGCTACTTTTAACACAGCAGGGGGGGGGTGATTGGAGCTTAACCTACCTGGACAACTCTGGGCAAGCACGGTTGTCCTGGGAAACTTTGCCCCTGGGGAGATGCAAATGCACGTCTTCACCTCAAATAGGAAAGAGATGGCCGACCAAAGTACGACTGCACCGATAGTAGTTCAGTGAACTGAGTTTATTGGGGTTATTGACAGAGCAGGGAGAGGGGTTGTTTATGGGAAAATGGAGCCCCCAAAGCAGCCACTTGGATGGGGCTCCCTGTGTCAAGATCACTCCTTGGATGCTCCTCCCTCAGTCTTGGATTCTCCCATCCAATGGAGAGGAACCTGAGGTATTTATACAGGACTCCTCCTGAGAGGTAGAGACACGCAGGGCTGGGCCAGGTGACAGTCACTTCCTCAGCTAGCCTTTCATGTGTTAAAGAAAACAGAGTCTCAAAGCCAAAGTGCTCAGATAGAGATGTCAACCTTGACATTCTCACTTCCATGTCCAACTCATGTCCCTCTGGGGTCCCTTTTAACCCAAGATAACTATAGGTGTACCCCAACACAAAATCATGAACTTACTTGAAGCTTTCTCTTTTTAAAATGTTTTATTTATTTATTTGAGAGCAAGTGAGAGAGAAAGAGGCAGACAGAATGGGATCGCCAGGGCCTCCCGCCACTGCAAATAAACTCCAGACACATGTGCCACCTTGTGCATCTGGCTTTTCGTGGGTCCTGGGGACTTAAACTCAGATCTTTCTGCTTTGCAGGCAAATGCCTTAACCACTAAGCCATCTCTCCAGCCCCATAAACTTACTTAAAATACGAGATTTTTTTGTGATGTGTGTGTATGTGACTTGATTGCACTATTCTCAATGGTAAGCTTGAGAGAGAGATGTTGCCGTGTCTAAAGGTGGGACATTCCTAAAAGGACACAGGTGGACACAAACAGCATCTTCAATAGAAGTTAAGAGATGATGTTGGGCTGTGGAGATGGTTTGGTGGCTGAGTGCTTGCTTAAGGGGCCGAGATCACCCAAGTTTGATTCCCCTGCACCCAGGTAACAAGTTGGGGGTGTCCACACACGGCTGTCCTGCCAGAGGTGGAGACCAGACAATCCCCCGGGTTCATTGACCAGGGGGGTAAGCAGCTCTGAACTGAGTGAGAAAGATTCTAATCTCAAGGAAACAGGCAGATGAGTGAAAAGAGAAGGGCACTACATGTGTTGCGTTCACATGCGTGTGCACAAGTTGTACACATCTGCACAATTGTGCATATACCACACACACACCACTATACACACATGCCTAAATAAATAATAAATAAATAAATCCTTAATAGAGTTGCAAGTCTCTGGGAAGTGGGAACCAGAGATGGGTGAAAATGAAGCAGATAGTAGTTTGTTCTTCATTACAGATAGAAAGACTATTTGGCTATTAAACAGTATGTGTGTTACTATTTCAATAAAAATTAATTGGGGGCTGGAGAGATGGTCTAGTGGTTAAGGGCACCTGATTGCAAAGCCTGACAGCCCAGAACTCAATTCCCCAGGACCCACAGAAAGCCACATGCATACAGTAACACGTGGGTCTGGAGTTTGCAGTGGCAGCAGGCCCTGGAATTCCCATACTCACTCTGTCTGTCTGTCTGTCTCTCTGTCTGTCTGTCTGTCTGTCTGTGTCTGTGTCTGTCTGTCTGTGTCTGTCTGTCTGTGTCTGTCTGTCTCCCTCTCTCTCAAATAAATAAATTAATTAAAACATAAATTTTCATTTAAAAAATAATGAACACGCCAATGCAAAGGAATATGGGAGCCTAGTTTCCAGGTGGGCTTCAGGAGATCAGACCCTAGTCTTGATTTCATAGATGATTCCTTGGGAATTTCTGGTAGTGTGGGCAAGGGCAGGTGAATAACTGTCAATGGGTCTTTCTGTCATTAGGCCTGTGTAGGAACTTGAGAATGAAAGATCTGGTTCAGGAGGAGAAGCAGGTGAGGCTGCTTTGTATACACCTGAGGAGGTGTCCAAAGGCCTAGGGAAGAGTCTGTCCCAAGGAGATAACAGCAGGTGTTGTGGGAATCCTTGGAATGAGGATATGGAAGAAACAATCAAGGGAGGGAATTCAGGGGAAGAATGTTGACACATTTATGGGTGACAAAGAGGAGATAGTGAGCTGATAAGAAAACTTGGTGACAGAAGTGTGAAAAGAAGTGTGAGTTCAGGGATCAGCTTTCAAGAGCCACCACCTTGGTGTCCCAGACAGCAGTTCTGTCTGGCAGGCTGAACTGCAAATAACAGCCCTTGTCTTATCATGGCTCTGAAGTGGCAGAAAAACCTGCTTGAGGAGTCCAGATCTTGACTTCCGGTCTTCTTTTCACCCATAATAATCTCTCTGGATCACAGTCCCCACGGTGTGGGAATTTGGGAGTTTAGGGGAGTCCCCCAGATTTATGAACCCAAGTTTTGGGTTCTTTCCTAATCTTTAATGAAGAATAATAAAGAATCAAGAAGGATAAATTCTGAATTATTGAGTTTATCTGGGGAGAAATCACAACTTGAGGAGTTTATTTAAAGGGAACTAGGACCTGGAAAGGAAGACTAGAACGTTTTTATGTGGAAAACATATTTCAGAAAAGTGGAAGTTAGGGAGAAACTGAGGCTTAGAGAGGGAAGCCAGACTGAAGCTGGGGACTGCGTGGAAGGTTAGGGAAACTGAGGCTTAGAAAGTGAAATCAGAATGAAGTAAAGCTGGGGACTTCATAGAAGGCTGGGGAAACTGAGGTTTACAGAAGGAAGCCAGACTGAAGTTAAGCTGGGGTCAAACAGAGATCTTAAAGGAGGGGAACGCACCTGGCATTGGCCCAGTGCTTTTCCATGGAGGGAGGCTAGGGAACCCTGAGAGAGCCCATGTGGCAGATCCAGAGTGGGAACCCGCACATGCCGCATAGGAGTGTAAATTTAGGGACCATAAAACAGACCTGAGCAGGGGAGACCAGGATTAAGAGATGGGGTCGTGTTGCCCCTCCCCACTCAGCCAAGTAGGGCTGGGACCCAGACTCACGCGGGGGAAGTCCAGGGTGAGAGGGTCTCAGGACGTGGAGAAGCCAGGAAAGAGAGAGAGGGAGTGGTACACGCCAGCCTGCCACCTTTATAGTGTTTAATTCAGGTAGGCAGGGAAAATCTGATTCCTTACAAAATCTGGAGAATGGATTCCAAAGTCCACCCACACCTGGTTCTGCAGGGGTCGTAGCATGTTCGACTCTGAACCACAGGGGGCGCTGTAGATCAGGGTCAGTCAGATACGGGTTCTAGTCCAAGCTAGGAGTCTTCATTCTTATGCCAGGATGAAATGACAGGTGGGTTGGCATCTCCGAGTTTCCTCTAGGCCTCAATCCCTGCCTGAAACCTGCCTAAAGAAGCTAGCTTTCTTCTATTCTGTCTTCCCCACATCTGCACAAATGGACTGATTATCCATCTACTGAGAATAGGGTACTGTTACTTTAAGCTTCTGAAGCAGAAATGCTCCCAGACTGTGGTCCCACTTTCCTGGTTCCTACCCAGCAGCCCCCTCCTCAGGCCTTCCTTTAGTAAAGGAGGGAGCAGGCTTCCAGGGCCTCTCTAGGGTCTACATCCATTCAAGTGGGTTGAACACACAGTATATGGGCTGTTAAATATTTTGACTACCCCTCCTGCTAATGATACCTTCTCTGCCTACCCGACAGCTAGCTGGTGAGGATCAAATGAAATAACAGATTTAAGGCCTCTGCAAAGGCTCCTCGTGGAGCTGCCATGTATTGGGCAAAATATTGTTTTAAGATCAAAATGCAAACGTAGTGAGTGCTACAACGAGATATGGTCACAGAGGGCAGGGACTCAGAGCTGTGATGAATGCCAGCTGCAGAAAGAGGGGAGAGGAAGGAGGGAGGG